>CAUYLG010045811.1:47500-100947 GCA_963573385.1 Cacajao melanocephalus | reverse complement strand
GGCCAATATTCAACATCCTTAAAGAAAAGAACTTTCAACCTAGAATTTCATATCCAGCCAAACTAAGCTTCATAAGTGAAGGAGAAATAAAATCCTTTATGGACAAGCAATTGCTGAGATTTTCATCACCACCAGGCCTGCCTTACAAGAGCTGCTGCAAGAAGCACTAAATATAGAAAGGAACGACCAGTACCAACCACCCCAAAAACATACCAAATGGTAAATAGGTAGACACAATGAGGAAACTGCGTCAACTAATGGGCAAAACAACCAGCTAGCATCAAAATGGCAGGATCAAATTCACTTATAACAATATTAACCTTAAATGTAAATGGGCTAAGTGCCCCAATCAAACGACACAGACTTGCGAATTGGATAAAAAGTCAAAACCTATCAGTGTGCTCTATGCAGGAAACATATCTCACATGCAAGGACACACATAGGCTAAAAAGAAAGAGATGGAGAAAGATTTACCAAGCAGAAGGAGAGAAAAAAAAAGCAGGAGTTGCAATCCCAGTCTCTGATAAAATAGGCTTTAAAACAACAAAGATCAGAAGAGACAAAGAAGGGCATTACATAATGGTAAAAGGATCAATGGAACAAGAAGAGCTAATGATCCTAAATACATATGCACCCAACACATAGGACCCAGATACATAAAGCAAGTTCTTAATGACCTGAAAAGACACTTAGACTGCCACACAATAATAGTGGGAGACTTTAACACTCCACTGTCAATATTAGAAAGATCAATGAGACAGAAAATTAACAAGGATATCTAGGACTTGAACTCAGATCTGGACCAAGCAAACCTCATAGACATTTACAGAACTCTCCACCCCAAATCCACAGAATATACATTCTTCTCAGCACCACATCAAACCTACTCTAAAATTGACCACATAATTGGAAGTAAATGACTCCTCAGCAAATGCAAAAAAGTGGAAATCATAACAAGCAGTCTCTCAGACTACAGTGCAATCAAATTAGAACTCAGAATTCAGAAACTAACTCAGAACCGCACAACTTCATGGAAACTGAACAACTGGCTCTTGAATGTTGACTGGATAAACAATGAAATGAAGGCAGAAATAAAGATGTTCTTTGAAACCAGCGAGAATGAAGACACAACATACCAGAATCTCTGGGACACATTTAAAGCAGTCTAGAGGAAAATTTATAGCAGTAAATGCCCACATGAGAAGCAAGGAAAGATCTAAAATCAACACCCTATCAACAAAATTGAAAGAGATAGGGGAGCAAGATAAAAAAAAAAAAAAACTCAAAAGCTAGAAGAAGACAAGAAATAAATAAGATCAGAGCAGAAATGAAGGAAATAGAGACACAAAAATCTCTTCAAAAAATTATAAATCCAGGAGCTGGTTTTTTGAAAAGATCTAAAAAATAGGCAGACCACTAGCCAGATTAATAAAAAAGAAAGGGAGAAGAATCAAATACATGCAATAAAAAAAGATAAAGAGGATAACACCACAGATTCCACAGAAATACAAACTATCATCAGAGATTACTACAAACAACTCTATGTACCTAAATTAGTAAACCTGGAAGAAATGGATAAATTCCTGGACACTTGCATCCTCCCAGCCTAAACCAGGAAGAAGTCGAAAACCTGAATAGAACAATAACAAGGGCTGAAGTTGAGGCAGCAATTAATAGCCTACAAACCAAAAAAAGTCCAGGTTCAGATGTGTTCACAGCCGAATTCTACCAGACATACAAAGAGGAGCTGGTACCACTCCTTCTAAAACTATTCCAAACAATCCAAAAAGAGGGAATCCTTCCCAAATCATTTTATGAGACCAACATCATCCTGACACCAAAACCTGGCAGATACTTCACAAAACAAGAAAACTTCAGGCCAATATCCATGATGAACATAAAGGCAAAAATCTTCAATAAAATACTGGCTAACCAATTGCAACAGCACATCAAAAAGCTTATCCATCATGATCAAGTAGGCTTCAACCCAGGGATGCAAGGCTGGTTCACCATATGCAAGTCTGTAAACGTAACCCACCACATAAACAGAACCAAAGAATAAAACCACATGATTATCTCAACAGATGCAGAGAAGGCCTTTGACAAAATTCAACAGCCCTTTGTGCTAAAAACTGTCAATAAATTAGGTATCGATGGAACATATGTCAAAATAATAAAAGCTATTTACAACAAACCCCCAGGCAATATCATACGGAATGGGCAAAAACTGGAAGTATTCCCTTTGAAATCTGGCCCTAGTCAAGGATGCCCTCTCTCACCACTCCTATTCAATATAGTATTGGATGATATAGCCAGAGAAATCAATCAAGAAGAAGAAATAAAGGGTATTCAATTAGGAAAGGAGGAGGGCAAATTGTCTCTATTTGCAGAAAACATGATTGTATATTTAGAAGACCCTATGGTCTCAGCTCAAAATCTCCTGAACCTCATAAGCAAGTTCAGTGAAGTCTCAGGATACAAAATCAATGTGTAGAAATCACAAGCATTCCTAGACACCAATAACACACTTAAAGAGAGCCAAATCAAGAAGGAACTGCCATTCACAATTGCTACAAAGAGAATAAAATACCTAGGAATACAACTAACAAAGGAGGCAAAGGACCTCTTTAAGGAGAACTGCAAACTACTGCTCAAGGAAATAAGAGAGGACACAAACAGATTGAGGAACATTCCATGCTCATGGTTAGAAAGAATCAATATTGTGAAAATGGCCATACTACCCAAAGTAATTTATAGATTCAACACTATCCCCAGCAAGTTGACTATGTCCCTCTTCACAGAACTGGAATAAACCACCTTAAACTTCATCTGGAACCAAAAGAGATCCTGCTTAGCCAAATCAATTCTAAGCAAAAAGAACAAAGCTGGAGGCATCACGCTACCTGACTTCAAACTATGCTATAAGGCTACAGTAATCAAAGCAGCATGGTACTGGCACCAAAACAGAGATATAGACCAATGGAACAGAACAGAAGCCTCAGAAGTAATACTAAACATCTACAACCATCTATCTTTGACAAACCTGACAAAAACAAGCAATGGGGAAAGGATTCTCTTTTTAACAAATGGTGTTGGGAAAACTGGCTAGCCATGGGCAGAAAGCAGAAACTGGACTCTTCCTGACAGCTTACACTAAAATTAACTCCAGATGGATTAAAGACTTAAACATAAGACCTAACACCATAAAAGCCCTAGAAGAAAACCTAGGCAAAACCATTCAGGACATAGGCATAGGCAAGGACTTCATGACTACAACAACATAAACATTGGCAACAAAAGCCAAAATAGACAAATGGGATCTAATTAAACTTAAGAGCTTCTGCACAGTGAAAGAAACAACCAGTAGCATTAACTGACAACCAACAGAATGAGAAAATTTTTTTGCAATCTACCCATCTGACAAAGGGCTAATATCTAGAATCTACAAAGAACTAAAACAGATTTACAAGAAAAAAACAAACAAACCCATTCAAAAGTGGGTGAAGGACGTGAACAGACACTTTTCAAAAGAAAACATCTATGGGGCCAACCAACATATGAAAAAATTATCATCATCACTGGTCATTAGAGAAATGCAAATCAAAACCACATTGAGATACCATCTCACACCAGCTAGAATGGCAATCATTAAAAAATCTGGAGACAACAGTTGCTGGAGAGGATGTGGAGAAATAGGAACATTTTTATGCTGTTGGTGGGAGCGTAAATTAGTTCAACCATTGTGGAAGACTGTGGCGATTCCTCAAGGACCTAGAAATAGAAATTCCATTTGACCCAGCAATCCCATTACTGGGTATATATCCAAATGATTATAAGTCATCCTATTATAAAGACACATGTACACGTATGTTCATTGTGGCACTGTTTACAATAGCAAAGACCTGGAACCAGCCCAAATGCTCATTAATGATAGACTGGACAAGGAAAATGTGGCACATATACACCACGGAATACTATGCAGCCATAAAAAAGATGAGTTTGTGTCCTTTATAGGAACATGGATGAATCTGGAAACCATCATTCTCAGCAAACTGACACAAGAACAGAAAATCAAACACCACCTGTTCTCACTCAGGCGAGTGTTGAACAATGACAACACATGGACATAGGGAGTGTAGCATCACACATTGGGGTCTATTGGGGTGGACTAGGGGAGTGACAGTGGGGGTAGGAAGGTTGGGGAGGGATAACATGGGGAGAAATGCCAGATATAGGTGACAGGGGGACGGAGGCAACAAACCACATTGTCGTGTATGTACCTATGCAACAATCCTGCATGTTCTGCACATGTACCCCAGAACCTAAAGTGCAATAAAATATATATTTAAAAAAAAACAAGACAATTGATAAATGTATTATTCTCACTGAAGCAAAGTCAGACTATGTTCTTTAGTCTATTACAGATTTATGATATCAATATAACTGCATATTATTTCACAAATAATCTAACTTTTACAATAATCGTATTTGGGGAGGAAATAGTAAATGTCACATGTTGAGTTAATGGTCTATTATAAGTCAAATTTCCTTAAAATATGTACCTATTATATGTGTTAATGATTTTTAATAATTTAATAATTTAAATAATGAAATTTAATAATTTAAATAATTTTTAAATTTATATAACATAGCTGTGAGCCGAAATGAAACTCTGATGGATCATTTGTGGAAAATTAAAGTTACAAAACAACCTAGTAAAGTTTTTCCTCAAGATGGAAAATACACAAACACATCTGTTAAAACAATGGGTAGTTTCTGAGGAGAGGATTCATTTTGTGCCCTAGTTTTGCTGAGTGTGTTATAGTTGTTTAGTACCATTCTATAGCAAGCTTGTTGAAAGCTCATGTATTGCTTTGGTTGAGAAGGCACCCTTGCATTTTGGAAGAATACAATTTATTTCAAAGCATAATAAACATATTTATGTACCAAATACAGTGAAAGAACATCTTCAGCTTGACTCATCTTGCTAATGCAAACACTTAAGCCTGCATTTTTACCTGCAGCACGTTAACATTCACTGAAAATATTACGTTCCCTTTATGCTTTGAGAGTTCACATAGCATGCCCATAGTAAAAATCATGGGCATTGAGTCAATCTATGTTTATTTAAATACTGACAAGGTCAGTTATGAGGTGTATAATTTAGGGTAATTTTCTCAGTCTTTATGTGTTTCAGATTTCATATCTACAAAATAGGAGACTCTCTAGCTTAAAGACTCGTTTGGAGATTAAAATTACAATCTATTTAAAGTTCTCATTACCGTTTCTGGTCCCAGTATACATAATCAAAAATAGTTAGCTATTATATTCTTTCTTACTAAGAACAGAAGCTGAATATATGTTTACTAAATATATTTTTAGTTATACTTTGCCTACTGTAAACTACTGATCTATTCACTCTGTTATTCTACCTGTTAGAAAGGACACAGGCTATAATATCTATAAATAAGGATTAATATATTAAGTAATGCAACAAATACTGAACATATACTATGTCTTAGGCACTGTTAATTACTCACAAAATAATAGTGGCAACACAAGATTTTTTTGCTATTTACTTGCATCTCATAGTATATTATGGGAGGATTTAGATAAACATAGTAGGGGGTTTCTATTATAATAAGAAAATTTCTACCTCACTTTTAGTTGAAAAGAATTATGTATACATAATGAATTACCATATGCACAAAACATCAACTCACTGGTCTAAGTCCACCGGTAAAATAATTATTTAGCATAGAGCTACATATGGGTCAGATATAGAAGCTGACAGTTTCTGTCTAGCAATTTCCTGCTCCCTTACATGTAAGCACTACATTTATGCTTATGGTCATTCGTCTAGTGGGTCAAATAGTTGTTGAGTTCTCTGTGCCAGGCTCTGAGAGGCACTTTGAACCAAGACACTGATAAGAAATTCTCACTCTTCCTCTTTGAGAATGGTGAGGAAGTAGATCTATAAACAGAACCTGAGTTTATTTATAGTAAAGATATGAGCAAAGTTCTGTAGAAAAAAGAGAAATAAGCAAAAAAGAGTAACATTATAGATTTTGAGGAAAATTTGAAGAATGTAAATACATGTGTAAAAACTCAAAACTTATGAAACCCACAGCGTCTATGTAAGAATGTTGTATTTCTTAATATATAAGTAGTAGTAGAGGATATATTTGATTGAAAGTAGAATTGAAATTACAAAGATAAAGGAAAAAGGGATAAGGAATAATAACTGACTCTGGCTTATGAGAAACAGTGAATAGTAATTTTCTTTTTACTGAAGATAGTGCAAGAGGAATCTGGCCTAAGGCAGCAGATTAGAAAGAATTCTCTCACAGTACTGGGATAAACTGCAGGAAGGTCACGGAATCGCTATTTTTGAGTATTTGCCGGTAAAAACTAGAGATAGTTTCTTGGAGAGAGAAGACAAATATCATATGTATTCACATAAAATAAGCTAAATTAACCATTGGCAGAATGCTTCCAAGGCTGAGCACTAATTTGACTGTTATAAATGGCCACATGTAGGAGTTTATAAGCTTAAAGAAAAATATACATCAAATCTGACTGTGACATTCTTATATACAAGACAACAAGGCTACCTTCAGATTTCTAGCATAAGTTCATCTTGTTAAGCAGGGGAAAGGTCTTGATTATTAGTCAAAATAGATAATAGGAAATTGTCTTAACAACAAAAGGAAGAAACGTATGTTGTTCTGATGATAGATATAAACCCATTCTGTTTCTGATGGTATTAATTTTACTCAAAAGACAATGACAACATCTATCTGAGATTTTCAGCTAGGGGTTACTTGAGTAATCTATTCTTTGTTAGCTATTGATTGAAAGAACGTCACATATTGGACTGAGTTATGGCCATTTTAAATGTCGCGTTTCCAGTTTTATAGATGTCTAAGAAATGACTCACAGAATCATTTACTTGTAGATTCATATATCATCTAATCACTAGAGAATGGATTCTGAAGCCTCCCTTATGACTGAAAGTAGTAGATTGCAAATTCTTGTAAGAACTTGCAAAAATATAGAAAGGGAAGTACTTGTGGAAAGTGTTTGTGTATATTTAGGAATAGTAGCAATTTTTGTTGTTGTTGAATAACATCGAAGTTTAAACAATTTTTCCACCTGGTTAAAAGTAGTAAGTCTTATCTTTACATGAGTTGCTTGGGATTGTTACCTTTACTTTCTATAAAACCACAATAGATAAAAGTGAAATTACTTTGAGAAACAAAGTGTAAGTAAATACCTGGGTGGAGACCTATTCTGACAAGTTTTAGGAAATAACGTCTTAATCTTCTTCTTAGTGAGCCGGAGTTTTACATAACCTGTTAACAATCTGTCACCCCTTGGCTTGTTTGACCTCAGGTGCGTTCCTCTCTTTTCTCCTACTCAGATTAGTATCAAACAAACACTGCCCTATTCAAGGCTGCATTTTCTAGACACCAGAGTCAAGTGGCTTCTAGTTGAATTTGGCCACAAGGAATTTAAGCAGTGTCAGGCGCCGTTGCTGACAACTGATTCCTCCAGACGGGTCTCCTGTGAGTCCAGGTTCCAGTGAACGATCCAGGCTCCTGAGGTTTGAAAACAACACTCTCGTTCTTTGTCCCTCTAGCTTAGCAATGGCAAAAGATTCCTGCTGTTGCTCACCTTGGACTCCCTTTCATATTTTCCTGTTTGTTTCTTGTCTATTCCATTAACAACATAACTGATTCCCTGAATTACATGATGTGTTTTAAATATTCTGAGTAGCATTTGCTTTCCTGGTTTGAATTAACTAATTACATTCTTGAAACCAGGGATAGTCCCAAGATAAAAATCCACCAGTTGGATTTCTGAGGTGAATTGCTTACCTGTATGAGTGGGGTATTGTTAATCAATGATTTGCAGGGGTGTTATGATTATATAAATGATCACATATGGTTGCTTGGAATAAAGTGCCAATGAAAAGGAAGACGAGAACATCAAGGAGGAGATTCACTTGATCATTCACCATGGCAATAATGATGCTTATGTAAATTGCAAGGTGGAATGACCACTTCTGCTGAGAGTGGAGAAATTGCAGAAAAAGCAAGTTCAGAGCATTGAACTCCACACTCAAGGCACAGGGAGCAAGCAATAAGAGAGCTTCAAAACATTTAAAAGAATATTTTACTTATTCAAGCTGCAGAGAAAACATGGTTGTTAATCAGTCCTAAAATCTAATTGCACAGGTGGCAGAATTACCAGTCAAGATGAACATGAAATTATAACAATTATATTATGTAGCGTGAGGTTATTAATGGGGAAAAAGTAGAATTGCAAGACATGGGGTGGGTATATCTGTGTACTCAAGGGAGCCTGAGAACATTTTATCCCTAAATTTTTCTGCAACTCCTTTGGAAGCAGAAGCAGTCTCTGATAAAACTAGCATTATTAGTCACAGTCTACTGAAAACAGGAGGCACACTTGTGGGATGTTGAAGTCAACGTAACGAATAAACTTCCAAAGAGTGTACCAGGTATTAAGGAAAAGGGAATATTGGGGTACCCAGGGGCTTGAATCTTTGTAATCTTTTACCATCCATGACAAAGCAAGGGGTAAAATATGAAAGCCTAGTCTGATTTAGACCCACACAACAGGAACCCCATCTATAGAGAGAAAAGCAGCAACTACAAGTTGCAACCCAACCTTCCTTTACCACCAACCCTCTGATCTCACCTGTTACTGTCTACATTGGTCAAACTCAACTAAAAGCTAGAGGTTACGGAGTCAAGGCTGAACTGAAAGGGCAAGCCTCTAAAGACATACAGCAGTTAGCAAAGTGCAGAAAACAGCTTAAAGATGGAGACTTATACTCCCACACAGTAATAGTGGGAGACTTTAACATTATACTGTCAATATTAGACAGATCAACAAGATAGAAGATTAACAAGGATATCCAGGACTTGAACGCAGACCTGGAACAAGTAAACTTAACAATTATTTACAGATTTTCTTTTTTAACATGTATTTCACTAAATATTTTACTGAATAGCAGCAATGTAGTTTGTAGAATTAACCTTAACTTCATTAGTCTAAGAGTAATACTATACTTCTTGCCTTCAACCAATTCAGAAATTGTCATGTGACCCAATTTTGGTGAATAAGAAATGAGGACAGGTAGGCTGGAGGCTTCTAGGAAAGTTTTTTTTTTTTTTTTTTTTTCTCTTGATAAAGATTAACAAGAGATGTGATCTTCCTTTGATAAGTTTTGGCTGTGTCCCCACCCAAATCTCATCTTGAATTTTAGCTCCCATAATCCCCATGTATCATGGAAGGGACCTGGTGGAAAGTAATTGAATCATAGGGGCAAGTTTTTCCCATGCTGTCCTCATGATAGTGAATAAATCTCACAAGATCTGATGATTTTATTAAGGGCAGTTCCCCTGAACATGCTGTCTTGCCTGCTGCCATGTAAGATAATGTCTTTGCTCCTCCTTTGCCTTCCACCATGATTATGAAACCTCCCCGACCATGTGGAACTATGCGTTCATTAAACCTGTCTTTCTTTAGAGATTATCCAGTCTATAGTATTTCTTCATAGCATTATGAAAATGGACTAATGCATTATATTGATACCGGTAGAGTGGGGTGCTTCTATAAGGATACCCAAAAATGTGGAAGTGACTTTGGAACTGGGTTATGGGAAAGTTTGGATTTCCTAGAGATTTGGAGGGCTCAGAAGACAGGAAAATGTGGGAAAGTTTGGAGTTTCCTAGAGACTTGTTGAATGGTTTTGACCAAAATGTCCAGGCTGAGGTGATCTCAGATGGAGATGAGGAACTTACCGGGAACTGGAGCAAAGGTGATTCTTGCTATGCTTTAGCAAAAAGACTGGTGGTATTTTGGCCCTGCCCTGGACATCTATAAAACTTTGAACTTGAGAGAGATGATTTAGGGTATCTGGCAGAAGAAATTTCTAAGCAGCAAAGTGTTCAAGAGGTCACTTGGAGGCTCCTAAAACCATTCAGTTTTAGTCATTCACAAAGATGTGGTTTGAAATTGGAACTTATATTTAAAAGGGAAGGAGAGCATAAAAGTTTGGAAACTGTGCAGACCAATGATGCAATAGAAAAGAAAAACCCCTTTTTCTGAGGAGAAATTCAGGCAGGCTGCAGAAATATCCATAAGTAATGAGGAACCAAATGTTAATCACCAAGACAATGGAGAAAATGTCTCCAGGGCATGTCAGAGTTCTTTACAGCTGCCCCTCCCATCACACGCCAGGAGGCCTAGGAGGAAAAAAATGGTTTTGTGGGCCAGGCCAGGGCCTTGCTGCTTTGTGAAGTCTGGGGACTTGGTGCCTTGCATCCCAGCCGTGGGTAAAAGGGACCAATGCATCAGCTCAAGTCATTGCTTCAGAGGGTGCAAGCCCCAAGCCTTGACAGCTTACATGTGGTGCTGAGCCTGTGAGTGCACATAAGTCAAGAATTAAGGTTTGGGAACCTCCACCTAGATTTCAGTGGATGTATGGAAATTCCAGCATGTCCATGCAGAGGTGTGCTGCACAGGCAGTGGGCTCATGGAAAACCTCTGCTAGGGCAGTGCAGAAGGGAAATATGGGATGGGAAATCCCACAAAGTGTCCCCACTGGGGCATCGCCTAGTCAAGCTGTGGGAAGAGGGCCACCATCCTTCAGAACCCAGAATGGTAGATCCACTGACAGCTTGTACCATGGGCCTGGAAAAGCTGCTGACACTCAACGCCAGCCTGTGAAAGCAGCCAGGAGTGGGGCTGTCCCCCGAAATCACAGGGCCAGAGCTGCCCAAGATAATCGGAACCCACCTCTTGGATCAGCATGACCTGGATGCCAGACATGGAGTCAAAGGAGAGCATTCTGGCACTTTAAGATTTGACTGCCACACTGGATTTCAGACTTGCATGGGGCTTGCAGCCCTTTTTGGTTGGCCAGTTTCTCCCATATGGAATTAATGTATTTATCCCCATTGTATCTAGGAAGTAATTAACTTGCTTTTGATTTTACATGCTCATAGGTGGAAGAGACTTGCCTTGTCTCAGATGAGACATTGAACTGTTGACTTTTCTGTTAATGCTAAAATGAGTTAAGACTTTAGGGGACTGTTGGGAAGTTGTGGGTTTTGAAATGTGAGGACATGAGATTTGGGAGGGGCTGAGTGGAATGATATGGTTTGGCTAAGTTCCCACTCAAATCTCATCTTGAATTTCAGCTCCCATAATGCTCATGTGTCATGGGAGGGACCCAGGGGTGGGTTTTTCCCATGCTGTTCTCATGATAATGAATAAATCTCACAAGATCTGATGGTTTAATAAAGGGCAGTTCCCCTGCACCTGCTCTCTTGCCTGCTGCCATGTAAGATGTGCCTTTTCTCCTCCTTTGCCTTCGACCATGATTGTGAGGCCTCCCCAGCTGTTTGGAATTATGAATCCATTAAACCTCTTTTAAGGACACTACTACATCCTTCCTGTTTTTTTTTTTTTTAAACCACTTCACCTTCCTTTCACCCTTTTTAATAGAAAATAAGACAGAAGCATTTTGCCTTGATTTCTCTTGATAGCCATCTTTTGACTGCGAGGAAAACCTGATTTGGAATAAACCCAATTTTATGGAGCCTTGTTGATATTATTATATCACTAAATCAATCTGCTCCCAAACCTTCCCTATTATTTCTGAATTTCCTGTTGTGTGAAACTAAGGTTCCTTCTTCCTTAAACCAGGAAATGTGGCTTTCTGATGCTTATGGATGAAAAAATTCTAAGCATTGTAATTTTAGGGCCAAATAGTCATTGTTAAGAAAATGGAAAATTGGTGGTGGGAAGCTACTATACCATTACAGTATAAGATATATTCTAAGATATAAAGTCTATAGCATAAGTTGTAAACCCTAAGTGTAAGATACAGAAAATATAATCAGCTTTCCATTACCCAAACTAATAAAGACAAGCCAAATAGCATGTCACTTGACTTTTCAAACCATTCAAAAATTGTTTTTATTTGGTTTGGGTATTATTTGGCATTTTATGGACAACTTAAATGCTTTATGCTGTTAAAACCAAAGAGTGAAGATATATTTAAACTTTACTAGCAAGTGTTGATAATTTTCTGGGTTGTTCAGTCTCATTAACACGGTATTGGAATAGGACACCATCATTGCCAACTAAGATAAAGCTGCCCTGCCTTTCTTTCTCTTCAGATCCTTTTCTCTTCCTCTAGTTAAAGCAATGGTTTGATTTCAAAGGTCTCTCATCAGAGAAATGTTAGGGAAATATGAATAAACATTAGGGACAGTACTCAAATCATGATCAAACTATATAATAAATTATATTTGGTCTTAAATGTCAATAAGAACTTGAAAGCACAATTTGCCTAGGATAATTAAGAATTGATTTCAATCTCATGTAAGAAGGTAGAGAAAAACATGCAGGGGAATGCTTTAGTGGACTTAAATTCTTCTAACCAATATAAAAGAATGACTGACAATACAAAAGGAAAGAAGATGTTGGGAGGTAGTTGCCATATTAAATTAGAGGTTAGAGTTTAAATAGGCTGAGAAAGAAAATCCTATAGTCAGAAAGAGACTATATGCTTTAGGAAAGGAGATTTCAAATATAATTTGTTCAGCCATAATGTCTTAGTTCTGTGCCTAAGGAAACTTAAATTATAAAAGTTATTTCAGTGGGACATGAAGTTTTATGAGCAATATAGTCAATGTTATTTTTTTATAGAAATTTTAATAATACTTTTTATAGCAATTAGTATATATCCACAAAACTCAGTAAATTTAACCTTTGATAACATCTTAAGTCATTCTCTTCACTTTTTGCATTGTTATTAATTCAAAATGTTTTAAACAGTATTAAAAACTTGTTTGCAATGTGTTATGAAAGCAAAGTAAAAGCCCAGTCCAAAAAAGCAGCTAAGTGGCTCATGGAATGCATTTTTTCCCCCTAGATGTGATTGCTAGTTCTTGTTAAAGATTGAAATGTAACTTAGAGGCCAGGTGCGGTAGCTCATGCCTGTAATCCCAGCACTTTTGGAGGCTGAGGTGGGTGGATCACAAGGTAAGGAGTTCAAGACCAGCCTGGCCAATATGGTAAAACCGGTCTCTACTAAAAAATACAATATTTAGCTAGGCATGGTGGCAGGCACCTATAGTCCCAGCTACTTGAGAGGCTGAGGCAGGAAAGTCACTGGAACCTGGGGGCAGATGTTGCAGTGAGCCAAGATCGGGCCATTACACTCCAGCCAGGGTGACAGTGTGAGACTCCATCTCAAAAAAAAAAAAAAAAAAAAAAAGTAACCTAGAATGGTCTGTGTAATGTGAATACTATTTCTAGGTCATTAATTATTTATTTTAGTTACAGAAATTTGCTATAGGAACGACGCGTAAAGATGTGGATGAGTTTAGAGCCCAAAGTGCTGAAAGGGAGCTTGGACAAAGGTGGAAAAAAAGGTTCAAAAATAAAATTCTAAGAATGTTGACATTATGAAACTATGATGGCCAGGTAGGGGGAAAGTAGTGGAACAGCAGTGTTTAAAAAATGTAAGCAATACAATGAACTTACAGTTAAAGGTTAATAAAAAATTGAGATTTAGAATCATGAGAAGAGTGTCAAGTATAGCAAACTTAAGACTGATAGAAGCTTACCAAAATGGCAAAGAAAATGTAAGCAGTTATTTTTTAGCTATCTTCAAATCAAAAGAATAATGAATAACCTTAATGCTTAGGACAAATGGTGTGATACCTATAGATTATGGTTA
The DNA here is from genome assembly GCA_963573385.1 of Cacajao melanocephalus. NCBI lineage: Eukaryota > Metazoa > Chordata > Mammalia > Primates > Pitheciidae > Cacajao > Cacajao melanocephalus. Next base: position 87,158 of record CAUYLG010045811.1, on the reverse strand, counting down.
CAAAGTAGAATTCAGGTTCTAAGTTGTTTCTTCTCTGTCAAGGATGGTGAGCTACAGTTGGTAGGAAAGAAAAAAAAAAACATGTTTCAGATGAATCCTAAGCTAAATGAGCAACAGTGAGACAGAATGCTGTGCTAAACAACTTATGGTTATCCCAGAACAAAAGTAGGGATGCCTGAGATATCAAAAACGGAAAGAATTTAAACCCTGGAGATAAGCTCAGGGGGCATGTTTTTTAAAGTAGGGAAGCTGGATACTTAAGCAGAACTTCCATATTGGTCTTGTGATTTTGATAATTAAATAGAAGTTTTGTGAGCCTTCAGAAGTGGTGGTATTGCTAGGAACCAAAATGTTTTACAGTAACCATATGCTATGAGAAATCAAACTTACAAAAAAGTAGGTATTCAGCAAATGCTAAAGATACAATTCTGATTAAGCAAGCATTTTGACAAAATCTTTGAAAATATGTAGGTGAACAAGTAAGGGGAAAAATGATGAGGGAATTAAGAGGAGTATAGCTGTTTGGATGAGAATACTCAAAGATTACTTGTTAAAGGGTAAATGACAACTAGAAGAGAAGTCTATGATTGACATGGCAGAGACTCTATCATTTTCAACATTTCTCAATGCTTTTGGGTGAGAAAAAAATAGATGTGACTATCAAATTTAAGTATGATACAAAGGTGGGAGGAATAATTAATATAATTCTTATTCAAGTAGATCTCAATGGGATAATAGATCAAAACAAAGAAAGTCAAATGTAATAGAGATTCATCCATTCTTCTATTCTGTATTCATTTATTAAGCACCTTTTATATGCAAAGCACTTGGTTTGTTCCTAAAGAGGCAAAGATAAGGCATGATTCTGCTTTAGAAATGTGGAAGATAAGACATTTTAACATTAATTATAATTAAAGATAAACTCTACTATACTATGTACCCATAAAAGTTATTATGGAAGCTCAGGGTGGTAAATAAATAATGCATTGAGTGTAAAATATCTGACATAGGATTTTGGATGACATAAAATAGTAGGCATCTTAGTTTAATGCTATGTGGGAAAAAGTATGTTAGTGGCATAAGATAAGTGTCTTAAAATATAAAATATAAAAGCATTAACATTATAATATTTAAACAAAGTATTGTTTTATTTGGTTCTAAGCACATCTTTCAAAAGGATCTGATTAGATATGACAGACGAATATGCACAGAGATGTAGAACCAAGAGGGAACGGCAATTAAATAAATTTTCTTTAGAGTTAATGTGGAAAAATACAAAAATTGAGTAAATTATTGCTATATAATTTTTTTCATATTGCACATTTTTAAACTCTTACTTGATCTTTTAAAAAGTGCTAGATTAAAGATGCTTGTAATGTTATCCTAAGGTATCCTCAGATTCAGATGTTTTCTTCTGTATACCTTCCGTAGTTGCTGATATTTGTATGTACATGTGTATGTTTGCGTATATGAGTATTTCCAAAAAAAATTTACATTGATGACAAGGGAGCAAACTTATGATGGCTAAGCACTAGATTTGCTATTCCTGTCTATAAGATACTTGCCTGTAGGTCTTCAGTAATTTTCATTAAAAATATTTTGTTAGAGTTTTATTTAATTCAAGTCCTTCCTTTTAAAAGACGTTTCATTTTAAAGTTGACTTTAACCAACTGAATTAAACTCTATCCTAAATTTACGTATTAGCCTTAAGTACTTGATTTCTTTTTGGAGCTAATTTTCCCCTTCAATTCTATACTAGTTTCATTGTAATGATGATAGTGTTGAATTTCATGAAATTTGTTCCTCATAAAGTTTAACACATATATTGAAGGTTGATGTTAGCATTTTGGCTTGGTGATGTATACATTTATTTTAATCAATGGCCAGTCGTAACAATATGGCTATGCATATTGTTAATGAAGTAGAGGTCATGGATTTCATCCCAGTGCAGACCAGCAAGCTTCTCTTTGTTATGTGGCACAGGATACGCCCCTCACCCCAGCCAGCTGGCTGGCAAATGTGTGCAGTTGGTGACAAGGAGAACTGGGTGGGACTATGTAGATGGATTGGTGCAAATTCGTCACCATAGCTAGGAAAATAACCCTGAGCAAATGCCTTCCTAATGGACAACACATGGTTGTTTATATTCAGTTGAATTATAGATATATAGTTTGCTGTTAATCTTACTTCCAGAAAATCCCAGTTTTATTTAATAGATAAAATACTTTCTTCCTTTAAAATTTCATAACTTTATTTGACAAATATTTTGCATTTTGTTCTCACATAATCTAATTTTTTTACATTTAGATTTCCATAGCTTATTAGAACAGTGTGGATTTGCAATAGTCTCATTTAGTTTTTGAGGAAGGTGATGGGCAAAAATCACATGATTTTGATGAGAGTAAATCAGTCTGTAGTGAATATTAATCATGAAAAAATGTTAAATCAAGCACATAATCTTTGGCTAGTGCCATTCAGACATCTCTTCCTCTGCATTTATTAGTATGATTTGGGTAAAAGAGTAAATTTAGTATTGTCTTGGTATTTGGAAGACTGTGTGCTTTAACCAGCACAAATTAAATTAAGCTATTCACTACTTTCAAAAAGTGTGCTTAATAATATTGAGTAAGCTTTCAAACTCAGTTTACTTCAGCATATGCTAATTACTCTCATCTAATCATGCTGTATCCTGTAATTAATATGAACATAGCTAGGATTCACTTTTAATTTTTTTTTTCTTTTTACAGGCTCTTAGACAAAATAGCATGACTTATATTTAAAAATTACAATCTAACAAACCAAATCTAATTTTTCCTTTAAAAGCAGTATATATTTCAGTTGGTCATCACAGACATTTTGTAAGAGGTGACCTTAGCTTAATGGTATACATTCTATTTATTTTAATGCTGAGTTTAATACAGCAGAACCCTATTTTATTCCTTCAGCCTAATTAATCAGCATATATCAAAACTGTAGTTTTAGAATAAGTAGATTATAGAATGTACACAGAGAATTCCTGTTAGACTCAAAATGGTTCTTTTGAACCTATTCATGGATTTGATTCTAATACTAAATGTAAAATATAAATGTTAAAACTGAGTACCACTATTGGTAAGGAAGTCTGAGAGCCATGGAATATATAATTATCTGGGCTTTTCAGAAATTAAAGCTCTGCAGTTTTCATTGTATGATTTTTTACATTGAAATGACTTCTGTGTTTAGAGAAGATTAATCTCTTTAGATCTCTAAAAGACCATTTCAGACCACTAGAGTCTAACAATAGCCCTTTACTAAGATTTTTTAAGTTGTTTCAATCTAATTTTTACAATAAGCTGTAGTGCAGTACGATTTATAGCAACCGTAATGTAGATTTCTTTTTTTAAAAAAATGTAGTTTCAGAATTTCCCTGTAGAAAGTGCTTAGTACTTTCTATACTTGACTGCCAAAAAAACAATTACATCTCTACTGTCTATCGCGATTTGACATGCCATACAGAAAGAAAGAAATATATTTAATTCTTCAGATTTCTTTGTGGAAACTTAGGAATGTGCTACTAATCATTTCCCTCGAAATTCCTATTTTTATGAGTTTTGGGGTTTTTACAGTCAGTATGAATTTTTCTGTCAGAGTACAGACCCATTGACAATACAATCATTTAAAAATCTAATTACTTTCACCTGTTTAAATAAGTGAAATCCATGCAGAAAAATGTGGGCAAACTACCACAGGAAGTAGTAGAACTCATGCTCAAGGAAGCCTTTCCAGGCATCTTTTTTGTCCTTTGAGGTGTTTATGTCCTGTAGAAGTCTGTATGGATTTGGTGTATAGCCACAGATTTCTGACTAAATGGCTGTGTGATCGAAGCTACTAAACGGTAATAAGTCTTGATAATAGCTGTTTAAGGTTTATTTCAAAAGCTTCATGTCTAATCTCATTAGAATACCTATGGGTACAAATGTTATATTCCTCTTGTGTGTTCTAACCATAGAGTAAATGATGGATCGTAATTAATGCACTAAAAAGGAACATTTTGCCTTTGCTTTTATTTTATAATACATAGTTCACCTAAACCTAACAAATATGGATATTTTCTTTTCCTTTTTTGTTTTGTTTTGTGTTTGTTTTAACTAAAAAGCCAGTACTCATATATACAGAAAGAGGAGCTGAATGTTTGTCACTGAACTCCTCTGGCTTTAAAGAAATAAAAACAAAAAGAATAATTTGCTAATAGTCTTCCAACATGTTTGAAGCACAGTCTGCTGTTTGTTTGGGGAGGTGAGTGGAATATGTGTTATGAAATTTCTCAGCAGCAATAGTTATACATTTTCAGTTGGTAGACTTTTAAGCTGTCACATCCTTATTTTCTTTTCCTGGCAACAATTATTGCATCATGAAATGAAGATAATTGTAATTTTGTTTTGTCTTAGATGCCATTTATAAGATATCTTATACGTATTATTACCTCTCATTCCTATTATTTTTTTTCTAAAATTAGTGTTCAGTTGATTCAGGGGAATTATACTACTGCCTTTAAAGCATTATTAGCATTTTGTTAAGATTGGATATTAAGGAATTCAAATGACCAGGTCTGTTATTGGAATAAGGAAACAAATTCCACTTAACTATTTTGATTTTTTTTTGTCTTCTCCTTCAATATGTAGAGCATGTACATTGTGCAGTGGCTAACTTACAATATGTAAGTTTCTGTGTGTTTTATATCATGTCTAACAAATACTTTAAGATGGTAGTATTAAATAACACAGTTCAGAAGTTTCAAACTCCTATGTTTTGAGAGTCAAACAAAGCCCATGAATGAATAAACTGGGCTCTTAGCAATAAATTAGGAAGTGATAGAGAGTGTGACAAAACTGGAGATGGCAAGCCCCTTTTGAAGGTATTCAAATTCTTTTGCTTTACATTTTGTCTACTGTCACTATCAAGGAAAACACTTCTGCTGACTAAATGTGGTCTTCGAAAATACCAGTTTGAGACTTCCAGAAAGCCTAGCAATTCTGTCTCACCCAGGAATTGTCTACCATGGAGGAATCATTGTTATGACCCCTCCAATCAGACCCCCTTATTTCCAAGAGCATATCATAATTTATGAGTATAAGTAATAATAAGTTACTAAATATCATCATCTGACTAATAGAGCTATGTACTCCAAAACAAACAAACAGAATCTTACAATTAGTGCTTTGGAATACATGCAGTTACATCTCTGAACTATCATAGGTACTTGATTTTTAGAAGCCATTTCCCCTGAGCCGTAAGTCTAAAAGTTTCAGTCTGTTCCCATCTACTGTTCTCTGATCCTCACTGATGTACTAACACTACTTTCTAACTGATACTTCATTTCTCTAGAGAGGGCATTTCCAGTCTAAAGTTGTGGAACATCACCTCCTTCTAGTGAAGACAAGAGTATATCTGTAAGATAGATGACTAAATAAACACTGTAATTCAGTTGCCCTTTTTATAAATACATATGTTTTATACATAATTCTATAAGTTACTAGTAAAAATTAAAGACTTTTGGCATTGGCTTTGTATACTGAAAAAATATCTGGTTCTCGTAAAAATTAAATACTACACAGAAATTAGTGAAATAGACACATTTGTTTGGGCCCAAGGCAAATACTACTCCAGTTTTCCTAACTGTTAGTAAAACATCTGTCTCATTTTAAAAGCTGAAAGGCATGCTAATTATTTTCTTTAATTTTTAATTATTATTTTTAGTTGCAATGATACCCTCACTGGTCTGAAGTGACTTTTGAAACCTGTTTTATTTACAGTATAAATTTCTAATTGAAGTAAATTATACACATTGGTTAGTACTCCATGGTATACGGAATTTGAAAACAAAATTGGATATTTCATACAGAACACTGAGAACACTAACTGGTGACACTATTTTAAAACCTCCTGACTGACATATATAGCTTTATTTTAAAAACTAAACAGAACAAATGTCTCCATACTTAAAATTCATTCTCTGAAATAAAGGGTCACTTTGAAACTGTAGATCATTTTAGGTGTTTATAATCACTGTGCCAAATGGCACTATAACCACGTAACATTTAATAAGTCAAACCCTCCAGTTTTGGAGGCTGGGATGATCATAGAGCCTTAACCATAGGTGTTATCCTGAAGAAGGGTGGTAGAACAAGTGGTTGTAAAATCTCTCTACCATTTTTTAAAAATCATTACTCTTTAGAGGACTCATGAAGAAGACTGAGTAGATTGGCCAGAAGGTCTAACCTTATGGCTAGAGAACATTCCAGACATGTACACAGTTTCAACAGTGATGCATGCTGCTAACTGCTGTTGTCTGGGTAGCACTATTCCAAGATAAATTATGTGCTTGTAAACAGAACTCTTGTGACAGAGTTGCTGACTAGACCACTTTGACCAACATTTCAGTTACCTATAGCTGTGTAACAAACCATCCAAAAACATGGTAGCTTAAAACAACTATCATTTATTTTGCTTACAAATTTGTCATTTTCACAGGGCTTAGTTGGAAAACTTGTCTCTGCTCTGCACGGCTTCAGCTGGGGCTGCTAGACTGAGGTTGGAGGATCAAGCCACTTAAAATAGTGCACTTCCAAGGCTGGCAAGTTGGTTCTGGCTGCTAGATGGAAACTCAGCCAGGGTTGTCAACTGAGTGCCTTGATTCCTCTCAAGGTAGACTGTTGGGATTTTTCATAATATAGCAATAAGTGTTACAAGAGGATCCTAGGTGGGAAACTGCAAAACTCTCTTCTAGTGTAGGAAGACCAGGAACATCATTTCCATCACATTCTATTTGTCTAGCAAGTAAGTAAAGCCAGACTATTTTTAAGAGGAAGGGAACTAGACTCCATCTTATAGTGGGATGAGTAGTCAAGAATTTGTGGCTATCTTTATAACAGCAGAGGGGATGAATTTTGGTATTGATGTTCCTCATCCAGGTGAAGTAGTCATTCATATGCCAAGAGTTCTGTACAACCTACTTGGAGCAGGCTTCCCGATTTTAAATGCTGAATCTATGTTTACTATCACCTGCACCTTCTTATTTTTCTTGTTCTGCTCAGAGTAAGCTGATCTTGCTTAAACACTACTAAAAAAAGTATATGAAGGCCCATAATAAATGCCTTCATGCTTCATAAGGTGTCTCTCTCCTTAAAAATGGTCATGATATCCAAAAGTTAACCAATAAATGATTTTGATGGCTGCATTATATCAAAAACATCAGAATAGAGATTTTGTACATATGATTCTGATATGTAGAAATTTTGAATCCCTTTGTTGAAGCTCCTATCAACTGATTTTTAAGGCATTGTATAACATATTAAATTTTATTGTATTGATTATATATTCATTTTATTATACTTAATCAAGTTTCTTCTCTATGTAGATATGTCATTAATCATCTTTATGTTTATCAAAAAATTCAAGAGATTATATTTCCCTGCTCATTTCTATTATAAAATCAAAGGTGTATCTTAATGGAAAACAATTTGTTTAGATGTTGTAAGTATTATCACTCATAGAAATACATTATGAGAGTAAAGAAAAAGCGTTCAATGTTCTAATTTAACCCAAATACACAAAATCTATTAACGATATTGAGTAATGTTTGTTCAAAATTGAAAGTATTGGGGAAAATTATGTTGCCCTTTGTATGGCTCCTGCTTTATGCTTTAGAAATTTGATTAAGTTCTGTGTCAGTCTCAGATGTTTTTCCCCCCTTACTTTTAACTTTTCTTTATTACCTTGTACTCTAATATGTGAATTTACTGACCCTTCAGATGTCTTCTCATTAGATGTACTCGTATGGTTCATTAAAGTGTCCTTAGACAGAAAGAGATCACACAGAACACCAAGGTTTGCAATGTCCAATCCCTCTCTGAAGCAAAAGAGTCGTGCCCCAATGGCTTTAGGGGCATTCACTTGTCATGCAGTTGGCTTTTGGCCAACAGACATGAGCAAATTAGTAGAAGGTACCTGTGTTGGCTCTGTTCCTAGCCTCGTTTATGTAATTGATGTCTGGTGGCCTCATTATGGATCATTAGCATATCAACATGATGTCTGAGCCTGGCAAAGTGCTGCTTGTTGTTAGGCATTTGCAATTTACCATAATATATGAGGCAAGAGAACCTGGGCATTCTAATTGGGTCTCTGGCAAAATCAAGATGGTAACACAGGAGGCTCAAATTCAGTAACTCTTAGAGTTCCTATGTGTTTGAAATGGTTTGGATTTGTATTAGATTATTTTTTGATAATACAAAAGATATATTTGTCAGTAACTGCTGAATTTGTGGTTCTTTTAAATATTTTTTGTTGTTTTACATTCATTAATTTGTTCGTACTTGTGAACCAGTAGTAATTATGTTTTAAATAGAACAGGTTTCTCAGTCAAAAAAATAACATATTTGGAGATAGTTTTGATTTTAATGAATGAAATAATTTAGTGTAAAACTGACTATTCTCAAAAGAACAGAGGAACCCTGTTTTATTTTAGAGCCAAACTAAAGTTCAGTGTTTTCCTTATCTGGAGTTGTTCTCATAAAATGTCCATTAGATTACTGGTTATTTATGATGTAAAACAAAGAACAGTAAATAAACATATTCCATATCTTAAATAGGAATGTTCCTTTTTTTTTTTTTGAAATAGGGTCTCATTTTGGCAGTGGTGCCATCAGGGCTAACTGCAGCCTGGACTTCCTGGGCTCAATCAATCCTTTGTTTCAGCCTCCTAAGCGGTTGGGACTACAGGCACATGCCACCACACCCAGCTAATAAATATATATATTTTTTGTAGCAATAAGATTTTGTCACGTTGCTCAGGCTGTTCTCAAACTCCTGGGCTGAAGTGATCCTCCTGCCTCAGCCTCCCAAAGTGCTGGTATTAAAGGCGTGAGCCATCACAGCTGGCCAAGAACTTAATACTTTTCACTTAAGGTAGATGATACATGTGGGAGATGCTATTCTAACATTTACTACAGTAAATATAGAATAAAATAAATAAAAAATCTTTAAAAATGATAAATGTATGTAGAGACATTATATTTGATGTAAAATACATGTTTTTCAAAGTGGAAAAATAAACCCTGCATTTGGATTATATTTGTTATTACCCACAATCTGCCACTTAATTTATTAGTCAAAGATGTTCTATTAATAAAATGAAAATGATTTAAAAATTATAATGTGATTAATGCCTTTTTTTCCCCCTCTGAGAGTATCTTTTCAATTTCTAACCTCACCACCCCCAGTGTCTGGTATATAGTAAGTACTAAATATTTAAACAGTAAATGTATGAATGAAAATTACACTTACCCTTTTTTTGTAAAGTACTTCTATTTTTATTCAGTTACCAAAGTAAGAATGTTTTATTGTGGACCATTAGACGATACTGACAAAAGAAATGAGGAAAATAGAAATCAATAATAATATTTACTGTTAACATATTGGCTTATCTACAGACATGTTCTATATATGCATATGAATATATAAATATCTTTAAAAGAATATAACAGTATTCATACATGGTACATTTACTATGTATCATACATTCAACCTAGTGCTTTTTTATCTCCTTTTATGCTCATATCACCAATTTAGATGAACTATGAGAAACAAATACTCAAAAAGACTTGGATAGCTTGGCCATGGTATTATAGCTAGTAAAAAGTAGATGAAGGATAATGTTCCCAGGAAAACTTAGCTATAATGATAATGTCTGTCCTGTTCTCCACTCTTATGAAACAGGTACTCACTAAATCCTTATATTCTATTTTTAAAAATCTGTTTGAAAGCATTAACCTAAGAATGAAGGTAATACCCAAAAGAACATATAATAGGAATAATTTTTTCATACATAAGGTAACCATATAAATTTTCATACAATCTTGTATGCTTGGGAATGTGAGGAGGAGTACTATTAATAATTAGGCTAGGACAATATGAGTAAACAAAGCATTTCCTGAAAAAACCGTGGAAAGAAAAGGGGGAAAGGACATGCATCTTAAAATGAGTACTATTTTAAAAGCACTGACTGAGTACACTATGTGAGTTATCTCATTTTACTACTCATAACTACCCTTCAAATATTTGTACATCAATCTCCCCAAAAGAATAATACAGATTCTCTGAGAAGTCAAGTTGCTTAGGCAACTTCTCACAAATTTAGTGACCGATGAGCTGGGAATTTACAGCCATTTCTGTCCAATTCCAAAGCTCCTACTCGTTTCACTATTAGGTTTTTTTTTTTTTTTCAACATGTAAATAAAACAAGGTTAATCTGTCCTGGACAAGTAAATAATTGCCATACATTGTAAAGAAACTCACTGAAAATGTAGATTGCTTAACATGTTTAAGTTAACCATGAAGAGTTTGAACTTTGTTTTCATACTCTTTAAGTCCCTAATATTAGTGAATTTTACATGTATAATTGTCATTTAAGGATTTAGCTGTACATCTGTGTAATCATGCTGGGATGAAATCATAGAATCAAACAATTTTTGAGTTGCAAAAAAATCTGAGCTACAGAGCAGTACATAATTCAACACAGCCTATCTACAAATGCTGACTGTGACAAAGTGGCCTGTGACAAAAACAAAAACATAAAACAACTCGAGAGGGAATGCTGTTTCTGTCATTGCCTCTCTTCCTTTGAAAAATAGAAGGGCAGCTCAGCCTTGTTCCCAGTTCTTTCTTCTACTTTTTCATTTAAATAAATTTACGAGTTGTTAAATTCGAAAATCTGATATGCTCCAATCAATATCAACCCATTTTCCTTGTCGAAGAAAAAAGTGGACCATCGAGATACCCAATTTGTCGGAATACCAAAAATAAGAAGGAACTGTAGTTATCGTTTGCATATCTGCCATATGGTGGCACCAGTCTACGTACTTTCCATACATTTCTCATTTATGCTTTATAGTATCTATGTAAGATAAACAGTATTCCATCCACAGCATTTGAGAACACTGAAGTTTAGAAAGTTTAAGTAGCTTGCCCAAGAGAGAATGGGTTATAAGTAGCAGAGCCTGAGGTTCAAACTCTGAATTTCAAAAGTATACTTTTTTTTTCCTTTTGCCTCATAGAGGCTATTATCCCCTCTGATCTTCCAGTTTCCCAAAGTTTCTCCATTTCATTTATATTTTCTTGTACACATTTTAGATTTAGGCAACAATTATATTAGTGATATAACTGTCTTTTAATTTGACATTTCACAGTCCTCAACAGAATCATTAGTCTAGAAAATATAATTATACATAGTATATAATCCTTTCATATGCAGGGCAAATTTTGATTACAACAAACACCATTCAATAATATTTGTAGAACAAACAATTTCTATATCTTAGGTGATGGTTTATTTAGTCAAGCTTCATATGTCACACAAACTTCTGATAAAATGAAAATAGTGAGACAGTCTCCTGGAATTTGTTGTGATTTTTAATTTTTTGAATATTTAAGGTTTCATAAGGTAAAACTTTATTAACTTTTCCTCAGTTTATTCAAAATAATGTGAGATTTGAGTCAATTACCACTTTCTAGGTATTCATTATTTATATTCCTTAAATGAATCAAGAAAATATCTTAATATTTATTATATGTTAACAATGTGCAAAATGGTCAACCAGAGACTGTGAAGGACCCAAAGTGTGTGATAAGGTTTGTGCTTTGAGGAAGCTTATAATTAAATAGGAAGGAAAAAGGCATACATGGAGCTTCTATCCAGTGGAATTAAGGAATTAAGGAATTCCCATGGCCTTCTCTTTTGGGACTCATTATTTCCTACTTGGACTTATAATCATTTGTGCACTATTGTTTATCCCCCCTACTGTACTGTAACTTCTTGGTTGAAGGGATCTTGACTTATCCTTATTTGTAATTCCCTCTAGCACCTGAGGCACTGTAGCACACAGTGAGTGGCCTGTAAATAGCTTTTGAATGAATAATATATAAAACACTAACAATACAGGACTCTATATCTGATCTGCCAAATGCATAGAACTGGCAGCAAGTGCTGTAGAAGTTCATTGGGATTGGGTGCTCAGGAGAGTTTCTGCAGAGGAGGGAATACTTCAATTGAAAATGTGAAAAATGAACTGCAGAGAAACGGGTGGGGGTGGTCCAGGCAGGTGGAAGAGTATGCAGGGTATTTATAAGGTGGAAACACAGAAAAGTTATATTTTATGCTTTAGTGGGCACTGAAGATTTCTAGGAATGGTATGATTTTTGTAAAAAAAAATTGATAAAAGTTGAAACTAGAGTATAGGTCTTAAATAGCCAAATAAGGAGCCTATAATGTCAGTTTATATAGTATCATTAATAAACATCAAAGCAATCTTTACCATAAAACAGAGATATTACATTTGTTATTTGGAACAAAATGTATGTTTTCCTACAAATAAAATGTATCTCTTCCTCTTCTTTCCCTCCTTCCTCCTCGAGAGTATAATGGTGTGGTTTAGGGACTGGGCTCTGGAGCTGGATTGAAAGTTCTCATTTAGCTGCTGACTGTGGGAACTTGGTTAAGTTAATGCAATAGCTAGAATGTAGGGTCCGCTTGTGTCCCAGAGACACAAAATAACAGTGGCTTATTACAATATAGAAGTTTCTTTTCATAAAAGTCCAGCTGATAGGGTGGTTGTTTTAGTTATATTGTGACAAAATGCCTCAAAACTTTGAGGCTTTTAAAGAGCCATTGTTTCTGAGGGTCCGGTATTTGGGCAGACCTCAGTAAGAAAGGTTCATCTTTGCTTTACGTCACATGAACTTAGGTGACTCAAGTGGGTCTGAAAGATCTAAGAGCTCCTAAGTCTTACGTCTCATGCGTTTATGCTGACTACAGCTGCAGCCACTTCTTCTCCCATGCATGGCCTCTCTCTCTCTCCTCATGTGGTCTCTTGTTGTTAGATAGTCTAGCATGAGCTTCTTGACCTGGGTACTGGCTTCCAAGATAGTGAAAACAGACTGCAAAATCTGGCCCTGAAAACCTCCAGTGTCATTTCTGTTGCATTGTATTGACTAAAACAAGATATAGGGTCCTCCCAGATTTAAATGGAGAGGAGAGATCTCTTGATGGTAGGAAAAACAAAGTTACATTGCAAAGGACTTGCAAGATGGGAAGAATTTTGGGGGCCATCTTTGGACATCATCTATCAAAGTGGATCTGTTCTAAGAGGTCTTCAGTTGGCCTAGATTGCGTTTTCATGTTGCTCTGCCATCTCTAGGATGTTGCCCTTCTCTGTGTAGTCCAAGATGACTCACCACCATGTTTCAGTCAAGAGGAATGGAAAAAAATGGAAAAAATGGAAGAGGTAGGTACTTTCTTTTAGCACAACCAGGATTCAGATCTTAGTCATAAAGCTCATCTGGTTAGAAGTCCAAAAGAAAATAAACTCAATTCTGGATAGCAATAAGGCTATCTGAAAATTAAGGGTTCTATTTCCATGAGAAAAAAATAGAGAATTGATTTTGGGAGGCAGTTTATAATCTTTGTGAGAGTTATTTCACTTCTTTTATTCTCAGTTTCCTTATGTGTTAAATGGAAATGATGATTTCACCTACTCCAGAGAGCTGTTGTGGGGATTAAATGAACAACATGTGAAAGAATTTAGCACAGTGTCTGGGGAATAATTGTTGGCTTCACCAGTCTTTCCATAAAAAGTCACAGAATTTCTGCCACCTTTCAGGCACTGCCGTGGACTATAAATGTATAAAGCTGTATTAGATTTTTTCCACACCTGTAGAACTAAACCTTTCCTGAGAGAGGTACACTTCTAAATAAATAGCAGCATGAAGTCGGTGCCTGTGGTCTCAGCTACTAGGGAGGGTGACTGATGAGATGGACAAAATGGGTGCAGGAAAATCAGAGATTCCATTAGGAACTAACACTCAAGGATGACCATGTAAATGGAGTCAGAGATAATTTATTGCATTTGCAAGAAAGAGTGTGGCATATTTAAAAAACTGTCAAAAGGCTGATTATGGCTGAATCATAGAGGCTGGATAGACTGTGAGAGAGGAGCTATAAGAGGTGAGGTGGAGTCAAATTATGAAAGGCCTTTTTCTAAATAGTCATGAGTTTAGATATAACACAAGAGAACTTCTCCAAAGTCTCAGTTTTCTCTGAATATTGGGAGGATAATTGCATAGGATCATTGTGAGGATTAACTGATAAAGTGCAGGACAGATGACAGATACATATTAAGCTCCCAATAATTATCACCTATTGGTAATATTATTAAATGATATTATTAGTAATAGAGGAAGGAAAACCAAATCTGAGATATTTCTATGATGGGTTTTGTTAACGTTGAAAAGAGTGATGGATGGTGACATTACTATGTGATATCTAACCATTGGTGAGGTACGAAATTCAAGCTGAATTAGAAAAAAAATATAGAATGATAAATCTTAAGTTTGAGATACTTTCTAAATATTCATTGAACACTAGGTATTAAGAAGTCAGTTAAAAATATTTGTATGGGATAAAAAGGAAAAGTTAAGAGTTGGGAGTAACTAACAGACATTGGCAGCTCCCACTTGGAAGAGAAGTAAGTGAAGTCATCTAGGGAGGAAATAAAGAAGTACAAGAAAAACGTGAAAAAGACAATTGCTGTCTCCATCTAGCCTTCAAAGGCCTATCCTACCCATTGGGGGCATAGGACCATGCTCACAGCATAAGAAGAACTATTTAGCATTAGGGCTATTAGAAATATGCAGTCATATTCCCTGTTGGATATGCCAAGAACGTATCTCCATTGTGCAACAAGAGCATGTCTTTTCCCTCTGACTGGACAGTGGACTGGGGACTCAGAGCTCCAGGTTTCTGGTGAAGGATGAGACAGTCATAGGGTCTTAGGTATGATAATGGTGTCCTGGAAGCTTTCTTCACATATTTTCTTGTACCCTTTTGAAACAGTCTCTTCACTGCAGTCTTACTGATTATTTTAAGAAATAAAAATTAGATTCTGGCTTGAAATTTTTAAATGGATTCCAATTGTTTTGGAATATAAAAGCTCCTGTCTGCTTCACTGTCATTTACTCACTTTATTTCACACATCAACCACAAGCGGACACCTCTAAATCAAAGATTGTGCAATGGTCCTTTTGTCCAGGTTCTTGGTTTGCTTGACACGCTAACACCCCTCTCTTCCTCTCTTTAAGTAGTCTCTACAATTCATCTTTCTCAGTTGATTCTAAAGCCCCCTTCCTCAAGGAAGCCCTCCTTGACCTTACATAGATGCTCCTATAGAATCTTTGTAGCATTCATCCAAATTGTGAGTAAAGTTTTGATGATTGTGCAAATAATTGTTTGACAACTCTTCTCTTCACTGCAACTAAACTTTAATCTCCTCTGTGGCAGAGAGGTCTGACTTTTCTACTAATGGGGGTTAAATCGCTTCTGTCCCCACCTCCAACACTGAACAGAATGGAGAAGCAGACATTGGAATTAGATGGAATAGCAACATAATAGCTATGCATTGCTGAATCTTGACTAATTCAGCCTCATCTCTGCGCTGAATTAGGCTTCCTGCTAATTTTCTCAGAATTGAACTTACTTACTGAAATATTAGAAGAAAAATGGAGCTACCAGGTGCTATGACTCACGCCTGTAATCTCAGCATTTTGGAAGGCTGAGACAGAAGGATTTCTTGAGCCTGAGAGTTTGAAACCAGCCTGGGCAACATAAGGAGACCCTGTCTCTACAAAAAATTTAAAAATTAGCTAGGCATGGTAGCACATTCCTGTGGTCCCAGCTACTAGGAAGGCTGAGGCAGGAGCATCTCTTGAGCTCAAGAGTCCAAGGCTGCAGTGAGCCCTGCTCGCACCACTGTACTCCAGCCTATGAGACAGTGGAAGACCCTGTCTCCAAAAAAAAAAAAAAAGTGAAGAAGGAAACGGGAATAATCACAGGTTTCTGCTGCCTGGTACCTACGAGAATTCTACATTTAGAGTAGGTGCTTGTAAGGTACTGCTTGTTGCTTTTAGATAAGTGTTTCTCACATCCATGATCAATTGCAAAATAGATTACATCTTATGACTTCTCCCTTATGCTACTTTCCCTGAACAGAGCACACTGTATAATGTACAGCCCTTTAAGGTTTTAAAGGTTTTATTGAAAATAGCAAAAGGATCCAATATAGGAGGTAAGACAACTCTCTTCTATGTCTCCCTGTTTTCTGCTTATAAAGCTTTTTAAGCTTTTTAAAAAAATATCTAGAAAAACAAAAGCACAGAAACATATTAACAGTGGAATTTGTTTACCAAAGGTAGAGCATTTTAGGAAATGGCAAAACAGATTCAAGCTACCCTGGATCATATATGTCCTATAAACTACTTCAGAGATGAGGGCTTCTCCTGGTACAACGTTGTAGTGAAAGGAACCAGGGACCAGACGGTGGGAGTCATATTCATCCTTCTTGTCTTCCACTCTTGCTTGTTACACCTTTGAAAGTGCCACACTGAACCAGATTTACGGTCATTGCATAGGGAAAATATTGGAAGTGAAGGTTAATCCCAAGAAGCACCCAACATACATAGAGGCAAGAGGGAAAAGGAGGGGAGGATAATTTCTTAAACTATCTGAGGATCAGAAATTTCAGGCTATTTCTGAGTATGCATCTTTATATCTTGTTATTGTAATTATTCGATGACACTTAGTGTTCCTTTTTTCATACAAATGAAATATCTACTAAGCTGAAAACTTTCAGAAACACAGAAAAGTATCATAATGAAAATAATTATTTCACTTAATATCACACATCTGTCCTTTCAAATGAGCTTTTTGATTTTACATTTAAACATGATTGGAGCTGCCTGTGAACAACTTAACCTCATCAGAAAAATTATTTAGGAACACGATTTACCTAGTTTCTGTGACACATTACTATATATCACTTCAAAAGTTAAGTGCTATATGAACATAAGAAAATATAAATGCAGATATGTTAAAGCCTCAGTTACCCTCTAATATTGCAGGTTTCTTTTAAGTTCATTCATTCATTCTCTTATTTTATGAAAATTATTGTTCACATGGATTTTGATAACACCTGTATTTGAGAAGAGTTATGTTATGAAAAATGTATGTTAGTCTTCAAAATTGTCATTAGAGTATTAAGTATTTGGTTAAAAATATTCTCGTCTCTTGAGGAAGTTATATTCCATTTCCATCCTGACATGTCACACAGTACAATGCTGATGCCACTTTACTGTAATTCAGGAGTAGAATACATGAGTCAGTCCTAACTTGTTAAGAATTTTCTTCTTTTCCCAAAGGAAAACACATGATTGCTTTTGGGGAATGGCTGGAAGTCAGATTTAACTTTTTTTTAGTTTGTTTTTTTTTTACAGGACTGAAGAGATTTGGCCAAATAAATGTGTACTTTTTACAACATGTCAAACAGCCAAAACTTTGGCTAAGATCTAACTATGCAAGAAAAGTTAGCAAACTCAATAGACACACAAAACAACTTTTGATGAGAAGAACAGAAAAGGGATATAAACATTGTAGAATTTATAAAAATATCCGTAGTAAAAAAATTCTCATAAATTATTATAAGATTTACTATTTCTTAGTGAAATCCTGGCATGGTTTCTTATGCAATAGACAAGGGAAACTAATCAATTTAAAATTCATTTGTTAGCATGTTGTTGTTGAAAAAAATCGCAAAAAGCGAGGAGGGATGGGGGGACAGATTCAAGCACTATCAGAACAAGAAAATATTTTGAAATTTACAAACACCTATTACAATAGGATTGCTTCCTAGCACCATTCCTGTTCAACTGTATTTTTCAACTTCATCTTAAGGTTTCAATCATGGAGTTTCCAATATTATATACTCATATTTTAATATATAACTTGACAGAGAAAGGTGCAAGATTAATGTCATTGATATACCAAGTGAGTTACCCCAATGCTTGACAAAGGTTTAGGTTTGGCCAACTGGTTAGTCAAAACTCTTTAGTCATATTTATTTCACTTTAACTTCTTTGGAGAGTTTCCCATAGTTATTAAGGCAGGTGTCCTTCTTACATTCTTATCAGATTTGGCTGGTGGGCCTCTGTTTCCCAACGCTGAACTATAAAATGAGCCCCACCTTTAGGCCAGTTATGACCACATAGTTCAATCATGTTATATTTCTGATAAAATGATCTAAAATGGCAGTTTCTGCCATCTGAATATTTACTTTGTAAGTTGACAAGGAACTTACCTCTTTGATTTTTTTTATCCTCTGAGAGTTTTGCATTTTAAAATCATAGGCCTTCCTAGAAAGTAGATTGTTGAATTGTGAAGCTTCTGGGAGATTAAAACTGAATAATCATGTTATCTCCTTGTCACTACTTTGGAGTTTTCCCATTACATCTTTCTTGCTGTTTAAAAAGTTTTGTTGTTATTACCAGCAGGAATTCTGATAGCCACCATTTAGAATTTATAAGATTTACTAACTGGTAAAAAAAAAAAAAAAAAAAAAAAGTATACTGTTAGAGAAAAAGAAAGGAGATTATAACAAAATTTCTTAAATTTCGTCTATGGACAGTTTTTTTTTTTCACCTTTCCAAGCTTCTTAACAAATATTTAGATTTAGAAAATCTATGGCATAGAGGAAAAAATAGTAAAAGCACATATATTGGAAATGTTATAAAGCGCTGGATTTGTCAAAGAAAAACAGATGGGAATTGTCAGCAATTATACTAAGTTTATCTGCTTTTAATCATTTAGGCCAAATTACGCTATAGAACTTTTTAGAATGCATCAGTAAAATAGAAGTCTTAGATAAAATTTAGGACCTTGAATATTATCAATGATACTACAATGTGAAGACCAACACAAAATAAGAATAGAATACTACAGTAATTATTAAATGTGGACTGCAACTTTGGTTTAAGCCAAACATATTGTACTGTATTGCGCTACACCAGCTTTTCCTAAATGACATGGTACACATATTCCTCCACATCATAGGTATAGTGAATTTGTAACACTTAACCTGAAGCTGTTTATTTTAGTGCACTCTGATGGAATAAAGATATTGTTCCAAAATGAACTCAGTAAAACTAATTTTATAGCATATCAAGACAATATGACACATCTGTGCAGTATTCTAACCACCCCTAAGAAACAACATTAGAATTTCTAGAGGAATGAATGGATTACTTTTCTTAACAAGGTTATAGGTGAAGATTGGAACCAAAACATATGAAGGTTACTAGGGCCTTAAATAAATGTTATTCTGGGTTATTCACAGACTATTGGTCCTGTGCCTTGGGAATCAATTAGACAGATTTTAAGGTTAGCACTCTCATTTTTACAAAAAAGTCAGAATGTTTCCTTTTCTTCTCCAAAAAGGGAACCTACATGCAAAGATAGGATTTCTTCACAGGAAGCTACTTCCTTAAGAAAGAGCATGTGAACAAATTACTGATCAATCCCCAATGTGTCCAAACCTCAAATGGCAGGATGAAGATGATTTTGATTAGAAAAAATTTCAAAGTGGACTGTAGAATATAAAATGGGATTAAACCTTCTGTAGTGTATTCACTTATTTAAAAATGTATAACAATTTGGCCAGCGTGGTGGCTCATGCCTGTAATCCCAGCACTTTGGGAGGCCAAAGAAGGTGGATCACCTGAGGTCAGGAGTTTGGGACCAGGCTGGCTAACATGGTGAAACCCCATCTCTACTAAAAATACAAAAATTATCCAGGCATGGTGGCGTGCTCCTGTAATCCCAGCTGCTTGGGAGGCTGAGGCACAAGAATCACTTGAACCTGGGAGGCGGACGTTGCTGTGAGCTGAGATCAGACCACTGCTCTCAAGCTTGGGCAACAGAGTAAGACTCAGTGTCAAAAAAAAATTTTTAAATGCATAATAATTTTAAAAAAGATTAGTGACAATGAAAGGTTTTCTGTGTTGTAAATATTATAAAACAACATAATTTCAAGATACATATGAAAAATTCAAGAATTTTTTAAAAAGTATGTATCATAATTAGCTTAAACAGTATATAGCATACAACTACTGGGAGATAAAGGAAGCGAATAATGAGTCATTATTATTTTTAAATGAAATATAACAAAATGTATCAAAGTTATCACTTGTTAAATGTCACTATCAAACACTACCTACTGGGTAGTTTACTCATTCTACAGAGTAAACTTGTACTCAGGAGCAGAGCCTGAATTTGTTTATGAGAAATTACCTAAGATTTGAGTTGACAGTATTAATTTAGATCATCAAAAAGTTGGACCTCATCCTTTGTTATATTATATATTATAAACTGTTGACTTGCAGGCCAGATCTGTATACATGTTTTATTTGGTACCATAATTTTGTTTGTTTTATTTGTTTAGTTATTTGAGACAGGGTTTAGCTGGGACCACACCTAGCTAATTTTAGAAGCAGGATTTCTCAGTGTTGCCCAGGCTGATCTTCAACTCCTGGGCTCACGTGATTGCCTGCCTTGGCCCTGCAAAGTGCTGGAATTAAAGGTTTGGGCCACCGTACCCAGCCTGCCTTATAATTTTAAAATTGGGTTTTCAACATTAAAAAATCTACTCGGAAAAACTTGCAGCTCTGGCAACACTAAGCCCACGTTTCCATTTGGCAGCATGCCCCTTTACACTGGGCATGCCTCTGCTAGTGTGCCACATGTCCTACCTTGCTTTTTCACTGAGTTATACATCTGGTTAGCCTGAGTGAGTGAAGACTCCTGGTTCAAGGGTTTTCCTAAGTATTTTACTCAAGATGTGCCTATACAGATGCAAGGGAAAAATCCAAATGAAACTTAAGGAGCTTTGTGATTACATCTTTTTTGTTTGGTACTTTTATAAATATTTGCCTTTCACAATTGAGGTAAGCTCCACTAGTGTGTGGAGCACATCTTATTGCTCACTGTGACATCTGCAGAAACTGCCACAGTGCCTGCCTGGTTTGTTCCACGGTCCTGATAAATGTTTCTATGACTGAAGAATCGTAATAGAATTCTCCATAAATACTAACTTAACATATTCCTATTTAAAATGTACTTTATTTTAGAATACACAAACCTTAAAACATAGATAGGCCTTTCTGTCCATGGCTAACCAGATGTCTTAAGCATTATCAACTGATCTTGTTGTAAGCTGAGAAAATATTTGACACTGAAATGGCCACATGAACATGATAGTTTCAGAATGTATGTATGGGATTAAAATAAAATCATAATTAATTCTAGTTTGTGTCAAACTGTACTATGAAAAGCATACTAGGTCTTTAGAATGAAGGCATGATGACAGAACTCACATATGTGGTGATTTTAAAGTACTTACATTGCATTAATTAATAACATATCATTTATATCATATTTATGTCATGGGGAAACTATGTTGTCAAGATCTTTAATACTGTGCCTGACACAGAGTGAGAATTTCATAATTTGTTCAATGTGCCTACATCTCACAATGCCCAAGAAGAAGTAGAGTATGCTCACATAGTAAGATTCTGTCAAGTGGACGCTGAAGCAGGGAGTTTTCCAGTAGATACAATGGAGAAGGTGATTTTGGCCAAAACAGAAGATCAAAACCAGTGTTGAGATCCACTTGGGAAGCCTAAGTTCAGTAAGCCGGAATGGGAAGTTGTAGTGTCCAACAGGAGGGACCAGAAGCCACAATAGACTTGGGGGAGCAGAAACCTAGGAACTAGGGTGATGCAAATACAACAGAGAGTAAATAAGGAAGGTTTTAAAGTGTTGCCAAGAATAGTTGTTCATTCCTGACCTGCTTTTAGGGAGTAAATGGGTCACAATGCAGAGATGGGATAGCTAGGTTTTAGCAGTGGAATGACCTTTTGGGATCAACAGTGACTTCCTCTATGAAGCAGAATCCTTGAGTGCTTCTCTGATCAACTGGGATAGTAACTAAAATAATCTGAATTGCCTCTTGGTAGTGAAGCTTTTCTGATAGAAGTCAATAATGAACTTCCTCCCCATGGCTCTAATGTCTCTGGTCTTCTTTTATCTTCAGGCTCCATGCAGTGACCCCACAGAGCTTTAGGCTCTCTTCCTACAGTAATCCCAAGACCTACAACTCACATCACAAACTCAAAGAAGACAGAATTTGTATCCTACTATTCCCAGGTCAAGTCATTCAGAACCAACTTAGTCAAGTGCCTACTTTTGAACCAGTGCCAGATGAATGGAATGTGCCAGTTGGTTAAGGCCTAGTTCCATGCCCGTTTCTGAAGTAATTACAGTAGGTTGGATGATGAGATAAGTGGATGGGTTTAAGAGAATCAGTGCTGATGTACAGAGCTTGGGGTGGAGTCAAGGCAGTTTAAACCACATGGCTGGGAAGGTTTGAGATTCAAGAAAAAATCCAGATTCTGGTGAGGAAAGCAATATGTGTTCAGTATATAATAAACTTAGCACAGTCATTGTAAGTGTGGTAATTAAGACATACACAAAAAGTGCATAGAATATTAGGATGACATTCAGTTCAATTGCTCTAGAGAAGTTATTGCTTATATAATTTCTCATGCTCCCTAAGCCAAGGCAGTTATAATATTTTTACTTATGTGTGTTTAAGAAACTTTCTTTTTAAAATAACAGCTCCACCTCTCCTCTTCTACCTTTTGTTTCCTTTGTTTTTTTTTTCCCTTCCCTTTTTGAACAGTTTAGTCCTAAAGCCATTACATGAGGAAAAAAAGGTAGGTGTCTGTTCCAGCAGTGTGTTGGAGCTAGACTGACCCAGAGCAATATGTCAGAACCCAAGCAGAGTAAGGAAGGTGTGTGCAAATGAGAGATGTCTTACACAGAGTGTCAGAGCCTAACCATAGAGAGGAGGGCATCCACATAAAAGAGCAGCCTGGTATGGAGAATTAGAGCCAGAATAGGCTAAAGAGAGTGTCCTCATGGCAGCCTGGTGTGGGGTATCAAAGCCACAGATGAAAGGTAAGGTACAGAAGGTATACAGAGTGTCATATATACAGAGGGTAATACAGGGTGTCAGCAGCATGAAGAGGGCATCTATCTGGAAGAACAGCTTGGCATAGGGTGTTGGAACCCAGGCTGGGAGAACTGGCATCCATATCGGAGAATAATGGAGGTAAAGATGAGAAATGAGTTGTACACAAGGAATTTATCACAAAAGTAAATATATTAAGGATTAATGGGAGTCAGATTTCTCATCGTTCATGGTAAAAATATGGAAAGGCAGAAAACTTGAATGAACCTTAGTGTGTTGGATTGGAAGGTATATTCGTGTGAACTCATTATTTTCTGTAGATACAGATATAGAAATTATTGTGGGTATAAACGTGTGTGAATGTGCATGTGTGTGTGTATGTGTGTATGAGAGAGAGAGAAAGATAAAGAGAGAGACAGAGAGAGAGAAATAGAGAGATATATATCCCTTAGCTCTGTCTGCTGAAAGGTCCTGGAAACTGCAGTACTCCAAAAGCAATTAGCACACCTAGGACCCAGATCTTCCTTTCTAAATACCATTTTCCTCTAAAAGGAAACTGGGCCTGATTGCATAACTGGGACGGGGAATGTATAAAATAAGCCTGGAGCATCTTGTGCCAGAAATTAAGGAAACACTTAAGGAATGATGGGAACATGCTAAAAGGACATAGAAACCAACTTGAAGAGACCCCCACTGATTAAATTGGAGACAACTGGAGCATCAGAGTAAATAACAATAAGGTAAATTCATTATAAAGTAAATAATTATAAACCACTGAATAATGGGGGAAATATGACTCTATACACACACATGCACACAAGCGTACACCCACACACACAGATATATAAATTGAAAGTTCAGTGAGGAATCAAATATTTATATAGTTTCAAAATAATTCCCAAGAAAATGGTTACTAATTACAAAGGTGAAAAAAAGGAACTTTACGGTTGAGAAGCCTGGCAGATACCACTTTAATCAAGTGATCAAAGTGAACATTATAAGAAATACACTGAAATCATGTCCCACTTGATAGAATATAATGAGAAAAACGAGCATCACTTTATATTATGCCTGGCAGAGATGCATAACCTGAAACTAATCATGAGGAAACACAGACAACCAAAATTAAGGGACATCTACAAAATAACTGGCCTGTGATCTTCTAATGTGTTAAGGTCATGAAAATGAAAGAAAAACTGAAGAACTGTTCAAGACTGGAGCTGACTAAAGAGACATGAAACTAAATGCAATGTGTGATTCTGAACTGGATCCTTTCGCTAGAGAAGACGTTATTAGGACAAGTGACTAAACTTGAAAGGAGGCTGAGTATTAGATAGTGTGAATAATGTATCAGTGTCAGTTTCCAGATTTTGATAGTACCATGGTGATGCAGGAAAAATTTCTCATTTATAAGAAATCCACACTGAAATATTGGGAGGTGGTATGATATTAGGTTGGTCTTTAACAGTTAAGGAAAAAATATCTGTACTGTACTTACAACTTTTCTGTAAGTTTGTGACTATGACAGTATTTCCCCAACTTTTTTGTGAGAGCTGAAAATGATGGTAGGAAAAAGAGCCATTAATTCAATACATTTTGCTGAATGTTTATAATTTATTGGAAATGGCCAGATATCCACAAATAAAATATACTAATGCTTGAGTGGGTCAACCCAAAAGAAAGAGGAAGTGTCAATTTCTGATGAGTATGCTTTAAAAGATGTCATGGAGGCACACTGAGAAAAATTATATAAGTCTTAACAGCGTTCCAGCAGGGGAAAAAGACAGGAGCAAAAGCTCAGAGGTTTGAGAAGTATTGACAAGTACAGATTGGCTTTAGCATGGGGTTTACCAGGAAGAAGAATAAAGTAAATTTCAAAAGGAAATACATGGAGCCTCGAATGCCATATTCTTAGATCTGAATTTCACTTTTTAAATAAAGAGAAAGCAAGGAGTTGTTATGTGTAAGAGAGCCTCATATCCAGAATATTTTTATATATATTTAAGAAGTCAATGAGATTTTATTAAAAGATGTTATTACTAGTGTAATTCAATATGACCAGAAAATGAAGTGTAGATTTGAGAGAGCGGGATTAAAAATTTCTGTTAAGATCATATAGTATTTGTTTTTCTGTGTCTGGCTTATTTCAATTAACATAATGTCCTTCAGGTTCACTCATGTTGTTGCAAATGACAGGATTTCTCGTTCATTTTTATGACTGAATGGTAATCTAGTGTGTGGGGCAGGAGGTGACCTTTTCTTTTTTTAAATTTTTTTTTCTAGGTACATAGTACCTATTTATGAGGTATATGAGATATTTTGATAAAGGTGTACAATGTGTAATAATCACATTAGGATAAATGATATATCCATCAACTCAAGCATTTATCCTTTGTGTTACAAACAATCCAAATACATTCTTTCAATTATTTTAAAATATACAATTAAATTATTATTTACTGTAGTCACCCTGTTGTGCTGTCAAATGGTAGATATTATTTATTATTTCTATTTTTTGTAGGCATTAACCATTTCAGCTTCCCCTGCAACTCCTCCCCTACCCTTCATAGCCTCTGGTAACCATCCCTCTACTCTGTATCTCTGTGAATTCAATTGTTTTAATTTTTGCTCCCACAATTAAGTGAGAACATGGAACGTTTATCTTTCTATGCCTAGTTTATTTCACGTAACACAATGACTTCCAGTCCATCCATGTTATTGCAAATGATGGGATCTTTTTCTTTTTATGGTTGAATACTAACTGCCATTCATGAATCCATTCATCCATTGATGAGCACTTTGGTTGATTCTCTGCCTCAGCTATTGTGAACAATGCTGCAATAAACATAGGAGTGCACATCTCTCTTCAACATACTGATTTCATTTACTATGGATATATTTCCAGTAATGGGATTTGGTAGTCCTATTTTTAACTTTTTTAGTAACTTCCATACTGTTTTCCATAATGGCTATACTAATTACATTTATATGTGGAATCTTAAAAAGAAGTTAATTTCATGGAAGTATAGAGTAGAATGGTGGTTACTAGGGGTTTGGGGGGGGGTTGGGGAGATGTTGGTCAAAGAATACAAAATTTCAATTAGACAGCAGGCATCAGTTCAAGAGCTCTACTGCACAACATAGGGACGGCACATTATATTTCAAGAATATAATATATTCTTGAAAAATGCTCAGAGAGAAAATGTGAAGTGTTTTTACCACAAAAATGGTAACTATGTGAGGTAATGCATATGGTAATTAGCTAGCTGTAGTCATTCCACAAGGTATATATACTTTAAAATACCATGTTGTACATGGTAAATATATGAAATTCTGTCAATGTAAAACAATTCTGTTAAAAACATATCATTATATAATTAGCCTGAAAGTAACTATTACCTCCTTCATAATTACTACATTAAAATATATATTAACGTATCTTATAGTTCTTCTATATATTGGAAAAAGATAAATGAATAGAATCAATGAAAAGCACAAAATAATTAGGAACAGTGAAGAGATTTTGAATGGAGATTTATTTAAAATACTTTAAAATTTAAAAAGCTATTTAAAAGTTTATCTGAGATTTTTATCTATGAAAAAATAACAGTAAATGGAGAAAGGTCCATTTATTTATATATTCAATCAACAATTATTAAACGCAAATCCCATACTGATCACTATATGAGGAATGAAGAATAGAGCACTGAACAAGACAGATATAGTTCCTGTTTTTCTGGAACATGAGACAAAGCAACAGATGATAAACATAGAAAAATCAGCAGTAATAGTTCCTATTTCCATATGATGTAAAGAAAACGGGATAATATAAGGGGAGTGATGGAGAAGCTACTTCATACTGGGTTTTCCAGGAAGGCTTCACTGAGGAAGTGAAATTTAAACTGAATTTGAATTGTAAGAAAGATTTCATTACTATGGAGGAGCATTGCAGAGAGATTGAAGAGCTGTTAAAATGCCCTAAGATGGCAGTGAGAAACAGTAAGAAAGTTAATATGGCCAAAGTAGGAAACAAGATAAAGAAAGGGAGAACGACGGTGAGATGAGGTTGAAGAGTCATCTAGGGACCAGATCTCATGAGTTCTTGGTACAGTGGACTGCCATTGGAGGATTTTCAGCAGGAGAGTGACTCAATTTTATTTACATTTTTAAAGAGCAAGAACATAGCAGGGCTAACAATTAGGAGGTAATTTATAAGGCCAGACCAGAGATTTAAATGTGCTTTAAACAAACAAGGGTGGCAGGAGTAGAGATCCAAGTGACCCATTAGAAGATTTGGAGTTTGAATTGAAATGATTTTCCGTCAGTTTTTGTGAAAGAACTGCCAAGAGAGACATCAAAGATGAAGTTTTTTTTTCTTGTTTCCTCTCTTGAGAAATTAGGTGGAGAGTGACTACGTTAACCAAGAGAGAAGACAAAGAGAAGGAGTTATAATAGATATAGATCTTTAATTTTAAAATTAACATATAATAAAAGAAAGTAGTCTAAACTAAGAGCAGAGGGTTAGATTTTCAGTAAGTCTTGAGTAAACTGGATATTTGCAATAAAATTACATTTTTCAAAAATACTATACGTGAAATTCTTAATATATTTAAAGATAACAATTATAGCCATCTAAAATATAAGCAAAATTATGCAAATATTAATCTTAGATTAGAAAAATACTTCTTAAAAAGAGAAGAAATGAAAGTAATCGCAAAGAGACATGTGATCAGATTATACAAAAATGAAATAAACTGGGAAGATATTTCCCAAAAATGTATCAAAACTTATATATACTTAGTATTTTATGAAGTGTACTTTAAAATCAATAAAAGCATATGAAAAAAATGGGCAAAAAGCTGGGAACAGGAAATTTGCAAATTATAAATGTCCAATGAAAATGAAGAAAACATTTAAATTCAGTAACAAATTTTTCAAGTAAATTACAAACAATGGTGGTATACAATTGCATTATTAGCAATATTTAAAAAAGATGTTGGCATGGGTAAAGTGAGATGAGCACTTGTGTGCATAGTATAAATTACTACAGCTTTTCTGGAGCAAAACCCAGAAACACAGAAACCTGTCTTGGGTTCATATATCCAGGAATAGTAGTGTAGGACTCTGGACAAAGTCACATTAAGCTCTCTCAGCAACAAACTTTCCTCACTAAGACTTTCTATTCATTTTTAGAATGAAGATGAAAGTAGTAGCTATCTCTAAGCTGTTGAGAATTAATTGAAAGCACTCAGACCAACACTTGGCAGGTAGTGGGCACCATATGTTTGTAGTTGTTGGTTATCTAATAATTTAATTTTTGGCAGTAATTTGTAAAGTGGTATCTTCATTGTCTCACTTTGCATTTTTTTGATTATCAGTAAGATTGATGGTCTGCTTACAGAAGGTCAGTTGCTCAGCTTTACCCTCTGTAAATTGAATATTCATATCTTCTGACTTTATCTTTCTTTTCTTTTCTTTTTTTTTGAGATGGAGTCCTGCACTGTTGCCCAGACTGAAGTGCAATGGCACCATCTTGACTGACTGCAACCCTACCTCCTTGATTCAAGCAATTCTCCTGCCTCAGCCTCCCCAGTAGCTGTGGTTACAGGCACTTGCCCCCACGCCTGGCAAATTTTTGTATTTTTAGTAGAAACAGGGTTTCACCATATTGGCCAGACTGGTCAGGAACTCCTGACCTCAGATGATTCGTCTGCATTGGCCTCCCAAAATGCTGGGATTACAGGCGTGAGCCAGTGTTCCCAGCCTTGACTTACTTTTTCTTTCTGTTTTGTTTTTTCTAAATTTTTTATTTTTCTGACTGGCTTGCAAGAATTCCTGATATATTCTGGGTATTAAATATTAGTTGGTTTTAGATTTTATAAAACTTTTCCAATTTTTTTACCCACCTGTTACTTTTTATCTAGTATACTTTTAAAAATGATGATTGAATGTTAATTACACGCTTGACACTGTTTTAAGACCTTGGGACACATTCACGAACCAAAAGAAGACCAGATTATACTTATACTTCAGTGGAGGCTTATACTTCAGTGGAGGTGGAGGCAGAGGAAAATAATTTTTAAAAATCCAATTAAATAAATAAATAATATTATGTGTTAAAGGCAGTAAGAGGTATTGGGACCAAAAAAACCTACCAGGATAAAGGCAGACAGAGAATACATCCAAACTTTCTCTGTAAAATTTATAGGGTTTTTTTCAAGGGTGGGGGATGTTATACAGAAAAATAAAATTTAATTTAAACAGATTTATAAAACTCCATTTCTTATAATTCTCCATTTATAGTGAAAGCTAATTTCTTCAGAATTTTTAAGGACTCAGAAGTCCCTCATAAATTAAATTTCCATGTAATTTAATCTTTATACTTTAAATATTCAAACATATTTTTTCCTAAAAATAAAATATAGATTAAATTTTTTTTAATTGTAAAAACAATACACATCTATCAGAATAGGTGTTAAAGAAAAAAGTTATTCAATAATACTTGGTAAGGAAGATTTTTTCAGGACCACTGTGATGGGTACAGGCAGCGGTTCCTAACCTTTTTGGCATCAGAGACTAGTTTGATGGAAGACAGTGTTTCCACAGACAGGAGTAGGTGGGGTTGGGGGGTGGCTTCTGGATGAAACTGTTCTACATCAGATCATCAGGCATGAGATTCTCATAAGGAGTAGGCAACTTAGATCCCTAGCATGCACAGTTCACAATAGGGTTCACACTTCTATGAGAATCTAATGCTACCACTGATTACTCACCTCCTGCTATGTGGCCTGGTTCCTAACAGACCACTAGTGGTCTGTGGCCCAGGGGTTGGGGATCCCTGGGTACAGGGACCACTGCAATGGGGTATTGCAGGGGGTAGTGAGATTGGGTTCAAGTCAGATTATAGCATGGGCAATTGGGAATTTATAATCAAGGTGCAGGGTGGGGGTCAGTGGATGAAAAATTATTAAGAGGAAATATCAGGAGTAGGGAAGATTCTGCCTAAACTGGCCTAACAGGATTCTTGCTGTACACAAGCCAGATATCACTTAGCAAATGTGGAGGGTGAGGAAGGTGATTAGATATCAGATGGGGGATGCTAGCTAATTTGGCTTAGTAGAGTTCTTTTAATAAAACTGGATTTTGCAAGGGCATGCACAAATGGGACTAGAAGAAGGTTCATAGCCTGAGTAATGCTTAGCCAAGCAAAAAAATGTTGTCATAGATTCCATTAATATGGAAGAATATTAAGAGAAAAATATAAATTATGGATTATATTACTACCCAAGAAAACTGCCATTAATATTTAGATGCATATCCTTCCAGAAAGTTTGCACTGAAACTTTCGCTTTTTTTGTTTTTTGAGACAGACTCTCCCACTGTCATCAGGCTGAAGTGGAACAGTTCAGTCTTGACTCACTGGAACCTCTGCCTTCCAGGTTCAAGCGATTCTCCTGCCTTAGCCTCCTAAGTAACTGGGATTACAGGCGGGCGCCCCCACCAGCTAATATTTGTATTTTTAGTAGAGACGGGGTTTCACCATGTTGGTCAGGCTAATCTCAAACTCCTGACCTCATAATCAACCAGTCTTGTTCTCCCAGAGTGCTGGGATTACAGGTTTGAGCCACCTCGTCTGGCCAACTTTTGCTTTTTTAAAGAAACAGTTTCTTCTATTGACTTGAAGAGATGGAGCTATAAAAGTTACCTCCTACCTGTCTTTTTCCCCTTCCCCCACTCCCCTCATCATTACCGCTTAATAACTTATTTTCTGCCAGGTACTTTTCATATATTGCATTATGTAAGTGCCACAACAATGCTGCTGGGTTGGAATTATCAATCACATGTCAATGAGAAAATAGTCTCAGGAAGATAATCGTTTTGCAGTTTGGCAATTTAGTTTTAGATTGCACCTGAAGGTCAAAGTCAGGTCTGTTAGATTCCGTAGTCGTTCTCTCTATACTGCGCTGATCTCTCACCTGTGGCTAAAGGCACAGCATTTTAAACTTCTGTTCAACATTTTGAATGAAAGCAAAGTGAATCATATGCTATGTGTAGTGTTTTTAAAGAATATTATATACAGCTTAGGTTGTTACCCTAAAAAAAGCATACTAAAAAGGATATAGAGGCCAGGCATGGTGGCCCATGCCTGTAATCTCAGAACTTTGGGAGGCCAAGGCAGGCAGATCACTTGAGGCCAGAAGTTTGAGACCAGCCTGGCTAACACGGTGAAATCCCATCTCTTCTAAAAATACAAAAATTAGCTAGGCATGGTGGCACATGCCTGTAATCCCAGCTACTTGGGAGGCTGAGGCACAAAAATCCCTTGAACCTGTGAGGTGGAAGTTGCAGTGAGCTGAGATTGTGCCACTGCACTCCAGCCTGGGCAACAGAGCAAGACTCTATCTCCTAAACCAACCACAAAAAAATAAAAATAAAAAGATAAAATTAAGAGAGAAAAACAAGTGAAATAGAAATGAAGGCCATCTCTATCACCATGTCTTGGGGAAAGACGAAACTGACCTTTTTAGGTTAGAGAAGAGGACATTAATACATGTATCCCAATGACCATAAATTAAAAGGAAGACAAATTAAAATGAAGGCAGAAGTATTTTAATATCAAGAATGATATTTTCACTGTCAAGATGCTTTCAAGAGAGGCTCTAGGGTCTCCACCCCTAGAGGTATTTGTGTAAAGAACATATATCCACCGATCTTCAGCATTTTACACAACTGCCTACTGAAGTTTGCAGTAGACTTTGTCAGTTAACTAATCTGGTAAACAAATATTTATTGAGGACCTACTGGGTGCCGGACCATGTTGTCTGTGCTTGTGTAAACGAGCTGAATCAGACCACATGGTTTGTTAAATGGCACCCCTGTAAAAGCCATGCAAGCATTTTTTTTTTTTTTTGAAACAGGGTATTGCTCTGTCAACTAGGCTAGAGGCTGGTGTGCAGTGGCACCATCATAGCTCACTGTCACCTTGAATACCTTGGCTCAAGCGATCCTCCCACCTCAGCTCCCTGCATAGCTGGAACCACAGGCTCACACCACCACACCTAGATACTTTTTTTTGTTTGTCTGTTTTTGTTTTTTTGGTAGAGATAAGGGTCTTGTTGTGTTGCCCAGGGTGATCTCAAACTCCTGGCCTCAAGTGATCCTCCTACCTAGGCCTCCGAAAATGCTGCATTACAGGCAGGAGCTACCATGCCCGACCACATGCAAGTGATTTTGTTTGCTTCTCTATTGCCTCTCTTACCAGCTGCACCTATGTTCATAACCTGCTTAGTTTCCACAATCCCTTATCTCAAGTCCTTGGGGGATGCATTTCAAAATTCAGAATTCTTTGGATTAGAGAGAAGTAATAAGATATATAGTCTGTATGTTATGTAACAGCCCCGTCATAGTTGGACAGCACCTTGCAGTTGAACACAGTAATACATCTTCAGTGAAATATATGCATAAAAACATTAATGGTCTCACGTAAGTTTCGCTGTGTTTTATTGCCAGATGAGTTCAAGTTAGGTCAAGTTTTATCAACTGAATCACAACAAACAAACAAAAACCATCTGGATTCTCAGGACATTTTGTATTTCAGAATTGTTGATAAGAGACTGTTTAGTATATTTGCAAGGAATTCCTGAGACTTAGATTTACAAATTATGTTCCCAGAACACTATTGTACATAAGATTTAATAGTTAACTAATGGAAAGAGTGAACCACTGTTCTTTATAGTTCTCATGGCCTTTATAAGTTAACAGTCTTTTCGCATCTACAGGAGACTTAAATATTATTTACCATAGAACCCATTTATTGCAGACTGTCTCAGGAGACTTGTGTTCTGTGCAATAGTCTTTAAGAAATACTATGCTAGTGATGCAAGGATACTATAGCTTATCCTTACCCTTGTCTCTAGCATTTTAAAATTCATAACTGATTACATGGCTTAAATGAAGCACAGATATAAATCTCGAGAAAATGCTGGTAAATATTCCAAAGTGATGGAGAATTGTCTTCAGAAATTATTAAAGAGCCTGATTAGGGAACTCTCTCTAGAGCCCCTCATTTTATAGATATACATGAAAAGGTTAACAAAAAGCATACATGGTATCATTTGAAGTTTGCAGGGAAATTACCCTGGGACCAAAATACCTCTTACTAGCCAATATAGTTTATTATTCAGCAACTTATTTCTTGGTTAAGAAGGACTGACCCTTTCTTCTGCCCTCCTGAAGGAGGTGGACATTCATTTGCCTTGGAGGGCAGTGTAAATTCACTAGTACTGTAGTTAGCTTTATATATGGTTAGCTTTGTGAAAGGTTTTCCATTCATTAAAAGGGTAAACAGCACAAGTAAATGGGTAGTTGGGATGAGTGGGAGAGGAATAATGAGTGGAGAGAAGGGGTGGCAATATATAATAATTACAACTTTACAATTTTGTCAAGGTTTAGTTTAGTTGACTTAGAGATATGTTGGTTTGGCAAATGTAAATAAGAATTTGGACATATGATTGAAACAAGGAAAATTATATTCTTTTAGTCAGTGAAAATTCTAAGTCAAAACTTACAAACTAAGGAAACTATCCTTCTTTTAAAAAGTACATAAAATAACTATTATGTAGCAAGTTCTAATTGGCTACATAACTTTATTGAGTATGATCAGATATTGAGTTTTAGGAGAAAATTTTCACTTATATATGAAGATCTAAAGTCTACATAAACCTATTGTTCAGCTTCATCTATGTTTAATCTGTGAAGTAGTTGTTTTCTAAGAAATGAAGCATAGAAATTGCCTCAATGAAGAAAAGGAATATACACATTTAAAAACCAAAATCACCTTTTTAAAATTAAGGTTTTATCTGTTGGTAAACTACTGTGAAGTGTAGTTGCCTGTTTAACTTTATATCTGCTTTGATTTTTGTCAGTTTAGTTAATTCAAATGAAATTTGTGAAGTTAACCACTTTCAAGAAAAGGAATAGGAGAACCTAATTTAACCTAGAGTGTCTCTTTTATTCTTCTGTTATTCATTTGAAGTGCCCTATCAGCTTGAACTGACCAACTTCAGTCATTTTTACCCTTTTATTTTTTTTCTCTAATGTAAACTGAAATTCCCTGCTGTTCGTGGTATTTTAGTGTTTAGCATCATTTAATGAGCAGATATCATAAAACTTAAAAGGTCCTTTTCCGTCTATCTCTGATTAGTTAGTGAAAGAACAAACTAGTTTCTCTTAATATATTTTGATGTTGGCCCATTTTACATTTAAGTGCTTTTTGATGAAGTAGAAAATAATTTTGGGTAAAGTACGATGTGGATTCTATCAAGCAAATATGTGGCCCCCTATTAAGTAGTAGAATATAAATTGTTTACCAGTGTTACTATATGATAGCTTCCCTTATAAATTTATGTGTATAAGTTTCTAAATAATTTACTTTTTCTGAAAAAGAAATATATAATTTAAACAAATAATTGGGCATCACTGTCCATATACTCCTTATTTTAAAAGCAACAGTTCATTCAGAATTGAAGATTCATTTAATCAAACAATTTCACATTGCCCTTAATTACAGTTTCTTTTAAATTGCAATAAGGAATAAAGTATTTTAACTGGTGAAAGAAATAGTAATATCTATTAATTACACACTTCCTATTTGATGTTCATGTATATTGTGCCTGACAATTGCTAATATTTTCTTATTAGTTCTCGTTTAGCTTTTGGGAAGAAAAGAAAATAATTATCTGTGAGATAAATAGCATGCAGCCAACATAATGAGGCTAGTATGCAAGCAAACATCAGATAATGTATAATAAGTTACAGAGGGCATTGTGCAACACTGAACACTGGTAACAGGTAAAAGATGTAATAGTGCTGCCTACTGGTAAGAAATAGTAGTGTTTAAAGGGTAAGTGAAAATGGGTGTAGTGTTAAGTGATGTACATCGTCAATTAAGGTTGCTACTGTTATCTAACGCAAAATATTTTTTTATTCGTATTTAAGAAAAAATTCACTATGAAGTCTTTGAGAGTTAAATTTCTGGTATGAGATTTCTGGATTTAAAAATTTTTATTTTTGGAGAATTTATATAAATGGCATATTCACTGTCTTGCTCCCTCTTTTTAATCATCTGATACCTGTACAGTCTGTCTTATGTGTGGCCCCTCTTACATAATGCTGCCTTTTTTATGGTCACCATTTCCATAGAATTTGTAGTTGAAAAATAAGACATTGCCAGTTATGAGAAAGAACTCTCAGTTTTAGTAATCCACAGGTGGCTACTTAGCTAGTCCTCTCATACCATTTATTCATAGAAGGAAGTATGATTTGCATATGCAACAATCAACAGATTTTAAGTCTAATTGGAAAAATGAAATTGAATTGCTTCTAAAGCACTGGTGTCAAAGTTTTAGCAAATTAAAAATCAAATGTACATATATGTAGGGATTACTTTTCCTATGTCCCACTAAAAATAAGTTTAGTTTTCTGTGCTAGAAAAACAAAAAACATACTTTGCTCCAATTGTTTTGAATGTATATCAGTTAATTTTCCAATATACTAACTTTGTTTATAGTCTTGAGAATAAGTTACAGTTATTTTAACTCAAAGCACAGGTTTTAACAAGTTTAGTGTTTGTTGTGTGATGTTTGTATGGGTGTGGCATGATGGAATTACTCAAATGCGATGATTTTATTATTCTGATTTAAATGTTTATATGCATTTTTGCTTTATTTTCAGATATCCATTACACATGACTTATTAATACACCATGCACTATAAAAATAGTTGTTACAAAGTGAGGAAACTGCTATTTCATTATGTATAACTTTCTCACTTACATAATGCAGTTTCCATTCTGAAAAAGAATTGAGTCACAACTAAATTGAGGAAAAGGTTAAAAAAGAAAGTGTTTTTGAATATCCAAAACTTGCTTTCTAGAGAGAGGAAAAGTAAAAGCCATATTGTCTCCTTCGAGGAATAAAAACACTCTTTATATATTTATTCTTTCTCCCTCAGTCCCTCTTTACCTCCTCCCTCCCTCCCTAGCCTAAGTGTCTTTATTGTTACAGTACAGTATCTTTTCCTATGGTAATTTAGACTAACATTGTCATTAAAATATAAAATTAGAAATAAAATTGGAAGCATTTAAGAATTATTTTTGAGAAGTTTATCTGTGCTTGTTTTAGTAACTTGGACAGAGAGAAGAAGGGAAGGAGAGAAGAGAACAAGACAGGAGGAAAATGAGATAAATAGTAAGAAAAAGGAACAAGAGAGGAAAAGGCAGAGCTGAGAGCAGGGGAAATGGAAACAAATCAGATTACATTGTATGCAAATTTTGAGTACCAAAGGAAGAGAAAGTGTGAAAACTGTCTAAATGTGTGAAGAGTTGACATTTGTATTCTTGAAATCATTTTAACAGTCTGCAAAAGAAATTCATAAATAAATAGTAAATAAAATATTCCTGAAGGTTTAGTGATGTCTAAAAGATAAATAGATGGAATTCAATTTAAATTGCTTCACTAATATAACAATCAAATATCAGACCACCAAGAAGGTGTTTAAATAGCATAGAAAATAGCAATACATTTCCTATACTGAAATGTGGCAAGTGTGTTTGTGTGTCTGAAAGAGTCTACTAGTTTAATAGCATAAACAGCAGTGTCAAAACCTGGTGCTAACAGTAGTCTGCACTGTGGCCTTTATCATTTTAGGTTCTTTCCCTGGAACACTGCTGGAAATGGTTTTCAGAAAAGGGACAAGAAAAATGCTTTACATAGTGAGAGGCGCTAGATTACAAATATTAAATCATCCTTTTGAACAATATGAATAACCATATGTTAATACTTTTCCTTCAGCAGAGAACAAGAAAAAAAGAATTACATTTATGAGCAAACAGTGCTTTCTAAAGCATATATTCTTATCTATTTTATTTCTATGCAAATATTTGAACAGTTTAGTTTTTCCTTGACCTTTGTATTTATTTATAGCTTTTTGCAAAAAATATGGGTGCATGCTTAGGAATTAATAACTTTAGGACATGCTTGTTAAGGTCTGGTAAAGCTGTAGAAGCCCCAAGAACCAGCATTCTAGCATCATTCAGTAAAAACATGTTTTTTATTCTTTTGTGTCTCAGTCCATGTTTCATCACAGACAGCTTTCTCATATGCTATTTCAGCTCTAACACATTTTTAAATATCTGCTTAAAAGGCTATACAAAATACTTTAATTCTCAAGTATTATGGCTATTTGCCTTCTGTTTTACTCTTCATAAAATGTAAAGCTGAAGTTTTGATTAATATTTTATTTGTAAAATTGAGCAATAATGATTTAAATGCTTTACTTTGAATACTTGTTTTATTTATGAACTTATATCCTCACATGTTGGCATCAAGTTATTTTTATTTTTCTTGTTTTTTGTCATAAAAAGAACCAAAAGAAAATTAAATATGACACAGCTTCTTTAGCAGATTGGGCTACCACAATTTAAAATTAAAAATTTAGACTTTATTTTTTATCTTGATTATTTTTGTTTAAAGTTGTGTAACACATAGTTTCTCACTATAATTTTTTAAAGTCATGAAGCATAAAACATGACAGTGTTCAAATTCATATCTTCCACATAATAGATAACTATTCATGTTGGTGATCTCATGCTAAGTATTTATAACATAATGAATGGGTCAGGCGCCGTGCCTCACACCTGTAATCCCAGTACTTTGGTAGGCTGAGGTGGGTGGATTACTTGAGGTCAGGACTTTGAGAGCAGCCTGGTCAATGCGGTGAAACCCTGTCTCTACAGAAAATACAAAAATTGGCAGGGCATTGCTGCACATGCCTATAATCCCAGCTGCTCAGGAGACTGAGGCAGGAGAATCGCTTGAACCTGGGAGGCAGAGGTTGGAGTGAAACAACATGGTGCCATTTTACTCCAGCCTGGGTGAAACAGCTAGACTCCATTATACACACAAAAATAATTATATATATATATTATATATTAAAAATAATTGTATATATTATATATTAAAAATAATAATATAAAATTATTTTATATATATAAAATGAATGTGTGCCTTATCTTTTCACATCATTGATGATGTCATATTTTAAAGAAAGTGGTTGGTACTTGTTAATTTCAAATTCAGACTGGCAAGGAGAAACATATTTTTGAATAATCTACCCGAGTACTTGTTAGTTTTTTCTTGTTTTATCAGTAACACCTGTTATCTCTTTTCCTGTAATTCTATAGAGCTCTATCATTTATCATAAATAAAATAATATTCTAAATGTAAAAGTTTAGTATTTTTTTGTTAGATACAAGCTATTATTTGCTTATTTACCATTTATTTAGCACTTTTAATGCTAGTATTTCTCTTACAGTAGAAATTTTTGACCATTAAATTCGACTTGGATCAACACTTTTTAGGTCTTTTTGGCAAATAATACTGCCTTTAAATAGATCTAATAGCAATTAAATGATTACATTTGTTTATAATATTAAAATTTCTCTTTAGAGACACTCTATAGTCTTTGTTTTCTTCTTATGAGAAATCTTTAGTACAAATTGAATCCCTCCTCTTTGCACACTCAGTGATGTTATTTCTTACTGAACCCAGATCCAAGGATGAAGTGTATACAATGCTGAGAGCATATAAGGAGAACTTAACTCAGATATGTTAAAATATCAGTTGTATGAGTGTCTTCATGCACTTCTTCATAAAACAAAATAGTTTTATTTCATCTTTAAGAAACTTTTAAAAATAAGTTACTTTTAATGAAGAATAAACTCAATAGATTTTAATGGATATCTTATTGAATCTTTTTCCATTTTCTTCATATGGATATTAACTGATTATTTAACTCTTTATTTTTCCATACCTAATTATTAACTGACTGTGTCATTGTGGCAAATTATTTATTCTCTGCCTCAGTTTCCCCTTCTATAAAATGGGAAAGATAGTACATACATCATATAATTATTGTTAGGATTGTTTTCCAATTGATTTTGGCTTTTCTACTTTCCATCTCTTCATAAGCTTTATTTTATAAATTGGTCTAAATTAACTATCCTAAAACATCTCTAATCTTTTCATTCTCCCAATTTGATAACCATCTTGATACTCCCTATTGCCTATGGAATATAATTTGAGCTCCTCCTTCTGATACCTCCAGTTTCAGACCTAACTTACCCTTGTGTATTCCACTGCTCGCTGACTGACTAAGCTCCAATCATTCGGAACCACATGCCTGCCTTGGGATAGAGCTCATCATTATGTCTTTAGTTTTCCTTCGCTTTTTCTGGAGCACTCTCAAATATATTTTCTCTTACAAAAATCCTGCCTGTTATTTAGGGGGCAGTTCCAATACTGGGATCTGCTCCATATAGACTACTTTGGTCTCTCAACTGTGATCTTTCCCAGTTCAGAACTCATGCCACTAAATGGCATTGTACTCTCTTCGCATATTCCTCATACTCTACTTTCTATTCTAGGTTAGATGCATATCTATGGTAATTGATTGAGAGTTCTCAAGGCAGAGACTAGGTCAAATTTTACTATGAATTATTTTCCTACTTTCCCATAACACATAACAGAGTACTCTGCACATAGAAGACAGTCTGTAAATATAGTTTATTAGGGAAATATTATGGCAGAACAGGCATTTGAGTCATAAAAGATGTAAATGTGAAGACTGAATTAAATATTGTTTGACCCTGAGCAACT
>CAUYLG010045811.1:30000-37500 GCA_963573385.1 Cacajao melanocephalus | reverse complement strand
AATATTTTTACTGTTAAATTCTGTTTCCTAAACTAAAATATTCCTGGTTGCAGGATTTGACAAATTTTTTTCTTTAGGCATAGACAAAAAAATTTGTGACAGAATATACTTGCTTATCTGTTACCTTGTAAACTGTAACCAGTATTTATTTTTGTATTGGCAACTAAGTAACATTC
The DNA here is from genome assembly GCA_963573385.1 of Cacajao melanocephalus. Classification (NCBI taxonomy): domain Eukaryota; kingdom Metazoa; phylum Chordata; class Mammalia; order Primates; family Pitheciidae; genus Cacajao; species Cacajao melanocephalus. The sequence goes on along the minus strand of CAUYLG010045811.1, from coordinate 37,324 downwards.
TTTAGTTTTTAAGTCCTCCTCTTACATATCTAAGACATACAGTTAGAATAATACGTTGCAAAAAATATTACATTTTGTCATTATAAATTAATGAAAACTCAAATTATCAGAGGTTATAAAGTAACAAGGTGAAATAAACTTTCCCTAAGCTTCCTTTCCCCCTTGTTTTTAAAAAATAAATATTAATGCTATAAAGTACTGATTTAAAAACATTTAAATGATTTTGAATTAAACTAACATTAAAATTTATAGATTTAAAAGAAAGACTGACCATTTAGCATGTACTGTGAAAAGTAAAAACTGGTGTACATTTTTACATGTTTGAAAAATAAATGATACATACAGAAATTATATGAATGTGTGAGACTTAGATGTTAGAATATGAAGAATAATGCAAAAATACAATTTTGAAATATATTTTTGAGAAATTAGTTCACCAGAATCATCAGTATTATAAAATCTCTTTCAATTATACTTCTGAACAGGTCTTACTGAACTATAGATACAGAATCATAATGTTGCAGTAAAATAAATCTACATAGCCACCATTCTTTCAAATTCTTCCTTGCACTTTCTTTAAGTGAAATAGCATAGTGTTAAATACTTAATTTTAGTATTTTATAATATTTTCATAATTAAACATTTATGTTTTGTTTCTGCTTTAAACTTATTTTTTATCCAGGAGCAAAATATAATATACTTAGTTGCTAAGTTAATTAATAGCTGATTGAATTGGAAGATAAGCTTTTCATTGGCTCTGCTTATGTTTCCTAGATTTTGTGATTGTTGAAGATCTAACAGTATTGTCGTTGCTAAAATGTAGTCATCATTTTTTAAGAAATATTTTTTTAAAATGTCCTACAACTTTGTATGCTTGAAATATTAATCTTTTTGAATGAAAGTCTGAATTTTTACTAAAGTGCTTTTTTTTTCCCCAAGAAAACAACCTTAATTTGTTTATAGCATTTTAGGCATTTTGTTTAAATAAGTAAAAAGTTGTAACACATACTTAATAAACAAGTTAATTTTAATTTACTTAAAATTGTCAGTTGTTTTAATAAAAGTATCACTTGCTATAACAGATACCCTTCCCCAAATCATGTTTTAAAAGACATCCTCTTTCAGTTTTTAAAAATTGAAAATATTCATGTGCTGTTTCAATTTTTGTTCTTACACATTCAACTATATCCTTCATATTTGGCATTTTGATTTATTAGGCAATCTTAGCATTAAAGACTTTAAGCAAAGCAGTGCTGGTTTTCAAATGCACTATGCATGGTGCCCGTGATGAATTAATTCCACTAGAGCACAAGAGTTATCATTATTTAAATTCTAGTTTCTTTCAGAAGTTTTACATCACAGTCAAGTTTTCAAAATCAGAATTTAGCTAATATTTTGAGGTAAACGTGGTTTCTTGTTACGTATGTTTTCTTAATATTTAACCCTTTTTTTATATGAATCTGCATAGAAATATTTATTGTTTGATATTGATAACTGATAAATGATTAAGGAAGTATTTAAGAATATTTGTTTTTAATTTGATGGTTTACATTTCTTAAAGTGTCATATTCAAAACTCTTTGAATTTAATGCATGTATTTGATTAAATAAATTGGACACTGGAATGAATCAGATATTAGACATAAAGTGTCTTTCAAGATCACTAATAATTTTGTTTAAGAAAAATTGATGAAATAAATTGTTGGAAATGTTTTATATGCACTGTTATTTGCTCTTAGTTTTCTGGGAAGTCATTTTTTTTTCATCCATTTGTTTTGATTAAATAGTAAGACTCCCCCACCAAAGTGAGAATTAATATTAAGGCACTAGGATTATAAGACAGAGTGTCTCATTGTGTAGATTGCAGAGTGTGGTTCAAAGTGGAGACTATTTTTATCTTCTTTACAATCCTTGACATATATAGACAGATTGATTGATCTATCTTTCTCTCTATAAATATATATAATACACATATTCATATGCACACATATACACATGGGAGTGTGGAGTGGAAAAGAGGTAGGGAGCATAAGAAACAGGGAGGGAGAAGAGATCAGACAGAAGACCATAGAGAAAAGTTGAGTAAGCAACAAGGACCAATAGTGTCCCTGGTGGTGACTGAGATAACACAATTAACTATACTTGACCAGGTCAAGTTTCAAACTTTTGAACATTGCAGCGAATATGGAATAGGATTTTTTGTTATCACTCTGGCATGTAACTATCTCACATAATACAGTTTTATACCAGTAGAACCTATAACTCTATGAGGAAGAAATAAAAACAACAAGTCTAGCATTCAGTACTACCCTATCATAAAGTAAGGAGGTCTAATTGAGCTATGTCTTTATATCCTGCTATTTGTACAAATAAAAGACTACATCTTGATGCAAAATAAACACAAAAGCACTGTTGTGACTATAACAGGGAGTCATATACTAATTTATATAATAAGTGGTTGTGCACGCTTTATTCAAGATTATGGCTGCAAGAAATGGCATGAATTGCTGGGTGTGTTTAATGCTGGATTATAGCAATTTGAAACATGTCAAACACATGGCTAATGCCTCATGCTTCACTCATTCTTGCGTAAACCTGCATAGCCACCATCCATTATACCCTTGGTAACAACACAATTCTGCAAGTAAATATTGTTACACTAAGTAACCTTTCAATTCAAGTTGTTTAGGAAGAGAAAATGCAATCTTGTGCAGTCAGTTCCAGTGTCAGTTTAATGTTTCAAAAGGGAAGTGGTGTAGAGAATAAGTATCTGTATAGTGACTTGCTTAAAAAAGAAGAAAGAAAAAGGAAGGGAAAGAAAACTTAATGCAGGGGAGAAAAGTAGAACTGTATTGTTTGAGTGCAAGATCTGAAGAGTTATTTTCTGATGTGGCTGAAAAGTTGTGTACAGTGAAAGACTTAAAGGTTTAACTTACGGCTCAGACAAACATTAAAACAGGGACTGCCAGATTCATCTTTCCCTTTAATGATCTGGAATTTATTTTCACTGATTTTTGTAAAATGTTTGTGATGGGATTGAGAAGAATGAATAATTTAGTTTGATATGTTTGGGATCACAAGCACATCCACTCTGAAGGAATATGCTGAATTTATTATTATTTAAAATATACTGAAAAGGTAAACAGGACTTCACATTGTACTGGAAATATTTCCTATAGTGGAAAATAAGTGGAAGTGTTACCAAGAGAAACTTAGTAAATGCTAGAAATAATCTACATTGTCCTTGAAAAATTCCTCCTTTATAGTGGACATCCAAGGTTTTTTATTTAAGTGAAATGTACAATATAATCATCTAATTACAAAATCACCCTTCTTTTTCCATGTAACTGCTGGATCAGATACTCCTTTTTTGTAGAGCAAAAAGTGCTATCACTGCTATAGTTTTCTTAAGCATTAAACTCTTAGATGATGGAACTTAAAATGTAAATCACAATTTATACTGTAGGGTTTTATAAAGTCAAAAATTCCACAGGGGATAATAATAAAATCCTTTAGTTAACAAGAATTATAAGTTTTGTAGGTCTTTCTTCCTAATTGTAATAAAGATTTAGACACATGCCTCTTTGCTTGTTGATTATTCTTAATTATTTGATGGCCTTGATAATAACACAGTAATACATGTAGAATTATTTAATTCATCCAATTGGTCCTGAGATTTACTCCCCAAAGGTTAGTAGTAAATGCTGCACCTGTCTGCTACACTTGAAAATATAGTGCTTTATTTTTATTCCTGTGTTGCTCTTTCCAGAAACAATAAATATTTCAAATAATTTAGGTGATGAAATAAAAGCACACATATATACACATATTCCAGATATGTTGTCAAAAGTAAAATTTAAATACAATAGGTAGAAGTTATGCCTATCTGTTTCTACAGTTGGAGAGGATTGAAATTATAATTTTCATATAACTAGTAAAGGCAATCAGATCTTTTCTCTGAATATTTTAAACATTGTGCATGTAAAATTTATGCCTAATTTGAATACTTATTAGCTGCCTAATCTCAGAAAAGAGTGTTAGCTTTGTTTTTTTCTTATAAAATCCATCACTGTGTATCAGTTTTAATTTATATGATTTTTTCTTTGTTAATGTTCAGTAAGATGTTTAGCAAAACCTATTTGTTTATAAACACATTCAGCTCAAAAGTTGTTTACTGTAATTACAGCAATTACTTCCTTTATGATCATGTTTTCCATTGTATTTTGTAAATTATCAAAACAGCTTCAAGTTGTATATGTAGTTTTTGTTCAACTAACTTGCTTTGCTAGTCCAGCTATTGACTTTTTTTTTCCTAAATCAGTATGTCTTTTTTTTTGTAAATGGACTTCTTAACAGTAGGAGAAATAATTTAACAATTTAGGCTTTGATGAAAATATCTGTTAAAACTATTATAAACATTAATTTTAACAATTTTAGTATTAGCCTTCCAAAATGTCTTTTGGGTGTGTCTGTGATTCTTTTTGTATCTAGTGTTTATTTGTGTACATCACATTTTAAAAGATAACTGGAGTAAACATTTCTCCATGATAGGAAGAGAGAGTAAGCTTGCATTTGCTTTATAATAAATGGATTTCAAAATTTTAAATGGACAAAGTGTTAAAATATGATCAAGTTTAAAATATTGAAATCATATAAAAAATTTGAATGAGTGATAAGTTTAATGTCCTTTACTTTAAGTCCACTGTCTAGCTAGTATTACTGTTAAAGCCACAGCACAGCCAGGTTGTTTCTGAAATTCTGTCCGTAGAAGTAAAACAGAGAAGAGCATCCATTAGATTATGGTATAGGATTCAGAGGTCTTTGAGAGCCAAAACTGATCATTCTAAACCAGAGATTCAGGATGTACTGTGAAATTCTGGTTTGTAAGAGCACATTGGTTCTTTATTTACTGCAAGGATTTCCACTGATCTTGGCAGGACATCTCATTGCTATCCTGAAAGTACAGTATATTTATGCAGTGAAAATGATAAAACATTTATTACTGTAGAGAAGGTAATATGCATAATTTATGCTGTTTTTAGCACAATCATTAGTGATATTCTTGATAGATTTTATTTCCAGCTTTCATATCTTATACATGCCTGGAAAATTAATTTTATATCTTTCATTTATTTGCCTATGTTAAAATTGAGTTTTAAGTCATCTTCAAGTGAACAGTTTGATTGCTGCTCATGCATAAGCTTAATTACTTCCTAGGAAGGACAGTATTAAATGTTTTAAATGTCAGAAAAATAAATGAATATGAGCTGTTTGATTAAAAAAATAGGCAATATCTGATGTGTTTGCAGCAGGAGCTTTTTCTTAAAATGCCTCCAAGGCAAAATTTTATTTAGTCACAAAAAAAGAAACCCATTATACTATTTATCATTGGTTGATACCATATGATTTGTAACACCCTTACAAAATTTTAATTTTGTATGATTAGCTGTGCATCATTAAACAACAGCCTTGCATAAGATCTGCTGTAAAATTTTGACAGAATCAAGATAGTGAATATTTAAAATAAGGCTGTATAGTCATCCATGGTTGTCAAAGGTAGATAATAGGAAACAGAACAGAGTGTGCAATCGTGCCTTCTTTTAAACTGGTTTTATAGGTAGATTTTAAAATGTGGTCATTCATAAATGCTATTGACCATGCTATATGCATGGTATGTTACTTTGGCTGTTAAATGTAACCACACAAAAATTTCTTATAGAAACCATAATTTCAATGATTATCATCTAGATGAAGCTGAATTTGTATTGCTTTCGTTGGTAAATGACTATTCAAGGCTCCCCCCTCCCCCCGCCCTGCTTCTAAAGATGCTGTCTCTGTAATTGGCAGAGAGGGACATCTTGATAATGGAAGTGTGAAGGTGTAACGTGTGTTAATTGATACTTCTTAATCACTTTTAGGTATTAAGTCATGATGCAGGAATCTGCGACAGAGACAATAAGCAACAGTTCAATGAATCAAAATGGAATGAGCACTCTAAGCAGCCAATTAGATGCTGGCAGCAGAGATGGAAGATCAAGTGGTGACACCAGCTCTGAAGTAAGCACAGTAGAACTGCTGCATCTGCAACAACAGCAGGTAAGTTTTGTTTTCCTCAGTGCTTCCGTAAAACAAATAAGCTTGTTTTCTTGAATATGAAAAATGTATTCATAGCAAATTGAGCATGTTGTGTTAAGCTAAAAGATGCTGAGAATTTATTATTATTTGGAACATGATTGAAGGATGAGTAAAGCTAAGATTTTCATATTAGTTACGTCATACCAGTACCAGAGTACCCTTCAGGTATCAGGATATTAATTAAACTCATAGGATGATTTTTGGAAGGTCTGTAAAGCTTTGTAACAAACATTTTATAGCTTATAGTTTACTCTCTTACATTGTGCTGCAGAACGTGATACTTAGTTTTCCACCAGAGGGCCACATTACTTGATACTTGCTTATACAATGAATTTCTTCAAGTCTGAGCTAAGGTGAAAAGGACCACAAGGACTTTTCACAAGACAGATGCCTGCCTGTGATAGCTGCAAATATTAGCTACTAATTAGTTGAAATCTGCTGAGAGATTGTAAATCATATAAACACTACGATGTGTTGCTTTTCTTGAAATTAATTCCAGGATATTTTGAGTATAGATCTTTCAGTAACATTAAAGAGCACTTTTTTGTGTTCTCCTAGTGTCTCATAAATTGCAATATTCTCTTTAAATCTAGAAAAGTAAACAACTACAAAATAAAGGTACACTTTTAAGTAGTCTGTTATTCATTTTATAAGATAGATTCATTTTTCCTGATTTTGTAAAAAAAAAAAAAATTCTTTTCAACCGAAAAACAGCCACTTCATTCTTCACTGACTGAAGTCTGTAGAAACAGTGACAGAGAAAAGGAAGCTTTGTAAGCATATAGTTATATTAGGCCAGAAGGATTACACTTGTTTGAAAAGAAGTTTCTATTTGTTTTAAAATAAACATTACTTCTTTGGAACTCTGGATTTCACTCAAACTAAACACCTAAAAATCATTAAAATTACATCCATTAAAATAATGGATTATTACTGCAACTGTTTCAAATTATGTGAAATAATTCACATTTTAAGGTGGTATATAATGAGAAAGAAAGCATCTCAAAAGTTAAAGCAAATGCCCACACTAGAGTAAAATTTAATAGAAACATTATTTTAAACAGTACAGCATTTAAAAAGTTACACGGATTGAATAATGTCTTAAGCTTTAGGCATTGTTTTCAAGAATAATCTTTTATAAAAGCTACATATACTTTTGAATGGGTTATCTATTATTTTAGAATTGTCAT
>CAUYLG010045811.1:0-25000 GCA_963573385.1 Cacajao melanocephalus | reverse complement strand
ATTTTAATGTACTGTGTCCATCTGTGTTAAGATATATTACATGGTTTCATGGAATTTACAGTTCACTCCTGCAGTAACTCGATTTCACTGTTTTGTCTCTAGAGATTTTGCAAAATGTCAAGCTGTAGCTTGAAAAAGAAAAGTGAAATCTACTGGAAACTAATACTTATGACCATTTCATGCCTGATCTGCTTTGTGGTGTTGTTTAGTAGCTAGGGTGATGTTTATAATACAACAGGTAAAAGGAAAGACTGTTTCATGCATATGAAAAATTGTAACTGCTCTTATTGAGCATTTGTGTCCTAGTCCATTGAAATCCACTCAGCTAATAAAAGTATATCTGGTTCATGTTAGAGACTGAAATATTTACATTGTTCTGGTGTTCTATTTATCCAGAAATTAAAATATATATTTAAATTTCATATCAAATAAATCTAAATTAATTTTTTTTACAAATAGATATTTACTTGCCAAAAATCTAACCCTTGTCATAGTCTTTTCCAAAAAATATTTTTTTTTCTCAGAATTAGTTGAAAAAAATTTTAGGCTGTTCCTCCAAAGGTATATCTCACAGGAATATTGTTAACATTCTGAATTTTTCCATTTCTCAAATATACCATCATTTAAAATATTGATTCACTTCTACAGATGGCCAAATTTTATATTAGTTTATATTTATCATAGTCTTGGGAAATGGTATAAAGATGCAAGTGTGCTTGTTCTCTAGGTGTAAGTGTGCCTTAAAATATTCTTATTGTGATATTTCAACTAAAGCAGCTAACATTAAAATTACTGTCAAAAAATATGTATGTGCTTTGACTATGGATATATGCATACATGAGATCCAAGTCAGTTATTTGACAACTAAAAAGAAATAGATTTCATAGTATTAAAACTATTTGATTAAAATTTAAGTGATAAAACTATTTGATTAAAATTTAAGTGATGATTCCCAGTTAAAAGACTGGGTTACATAAATATTAGTAATTAATAATTAGAAAATGGCTCAGAAAATAGTTAAATAGTCATCTGGAGCTAAAGCCTATGCTACTAATTTTCTAAATTCATCTGGCAAAAGAGGAGTTAATGTATAAAATATAAAGTGATAGGCATGATATGGCTGCATTGTATTGGAAAAAAAAGAGTCCTTGGATCTTTGTGTAGAAATAGCTCATAAGAGACCACAGATATACTCAACTTTAATTCAGGGAATGAACCATTACCATATTTAGGCAGTTGTGCTGTTTCTCTAGTTTCTCTTTATTCACTCTCAACATTTCAATTTTGTCTATTAGATGTACTTGGTAAAAAAAAATTGTTCTTGAATAGCCTTCCAGGAAGTCAAATTTAGCTGATTGCCATTTTGAGTTCAAAATACTAAAAGGAAATTTCTGTTGCTTTATAAGTAAAAATAAATAAAGAGGTGAATAATTGAGCTTAGTGAGAAATCCTTTTTTGTTCTGGTTAACATAATGCCTAACTCCTAAATTTAGATTGTTTTTTGGGCTCTCATTTTTAATAGTCCATTCGCAATATTAGTATATATCTGACCTCACAGTTTAATATATGTATGGAGGTGTAAGGTACAGAAATGTAGTGATGTATTATATGTATAATTAATAGTAAATTTAACATTTTAAAATAAAAATATGGAGAAACAAGGAATAGATATATGAACACAATTATTGAAAGAACTTTTTACCATTTTGTTTTAACTATGTAAAATGCATATGAATATTTTATAAGTAATACAAAAATACATTAAAGTCAAATATATGTGCACTAATTTGAAAGAAATACAAACAACTGTATAATAAATGCTTAAAATGGCAGTTTACAAAAGCAGTGCCAGAATACATTCCCTGGCATTGAGAGAGCTGAGGTACTTTACATTTAACTAGCAACTCTAACGATGAGGGTCTTATGGGGCTGTATCAAGTTTCTCATTGATTTTGATGGAAAATACATATTACTATCTTTTTTCACCATATGTGGATATCCTCTGATGAAAATATGTTTACTGTAAAAACTTCAAATGGACACATTCTCTTTTTCACAATTACATGGTTGATGATAAACAGCAGCAAAGGTAAACCATTGTTCAAAATCACTACAAGTGACATTTGATGCAATGATTAATGTGGTGCTTCAAACATACTTTATTCAACTCATATTAAAACATAACTAATATGTAATAATTCCTTTTATGTACATAAATAGAAAAATGAAAAATGCATCTCACTTATAAGTGGGAGTTGAACAATAAGAACATATGGACACAGGGAGCGGAACATCTCATACCAGGGCCTGTCAGGGGGATGGGGGGCTAGGGGAGGGATAGCATTAGGAGAAACACCTAATGTAGATGATGAATTGATGGGTGCAGCAAACCACCATGGCACATATAACCTGTGTAACAAACCTGCATGTTCTGCACATGTATCCCAGAACTCAAAGTATAATAAAAAAAGAAAAATGAAAAGTGAACAATGCAGAACAAGATACCATGTGAAATGAATGTTTCATGATAAATTTAGGTGATGACTACCATTAAGAAAAAAAAAGGTTATTAATGTGGTTTTCTAATTTTCCCCAAACAAATATTTCCCATTTATTGAAATATGTGTGAATACAATTAATAATAGAAAAACTAATTACTCATGAAATTTTATGTGCATGTTTTATCTTCATGGAGTCAGTACTTCCAAAGTCATTCTATGTGGGTTTAGAATTACATATTAAATATATTTTTTCCCAAATTTTTATAGTCTTTGTTGAGAGATCTGAGGGTAGGAGTAGTAAAGACAATGTATGGTAAAAATCTGACCAAACACTGTTTTTTCTCCTAATTCTCCTTTTCTTATAGTTGAGCAGCCGGTTTTGTTAAGAAAAAATTAGGATGTATAAAACAACTTTTCAGTAGAAAACTATTTAACAGATACTGTCAAATTAATACCTTCCGTAACTATACACATATATATATTTTCTCTCTTACATATTTTATTAAAATGACCTGGAATGGTTTTCTGATGTATGTGCATAATCCTTAGAAACTAATTATAACTTTATTGATGATAAAATTCAAGGGCCATTCTTTCCAATTAACATATACATTTTAAGAAAATACTTCCTTCTGTCTCTTAAGATTTCACATGGCTCATGGAGAACCTAACTCTCCTCCTTGTTAAAGCATCCCAAAATGCCCCACCTTATTGCAAAACTCTGCTCAATAACTGAATAAACACTCTCATAATGCTCCCATAACAGAAGTTACCTTAACTTCAATTGTGAATATGGAATTTGGGAATCTGTATCTGCTTATTCATGAGGTTCAACAACTGTGAGCCCATCACTTTTCACTATGGTTAAAAATAAACGGTTGTTGAAAGCATTTCCGTATAGAAGATATTCATGCCATGGGAGACAAATGCTATAGAAGACATTCATGCCATGATAGAGGTAGATGTGCTTTGAGGCCTTGAAGAGGAAGGATGGACTCAGTCTAAATTGTCAGGAAAGGCTTTAGGAAGGGCATTTTAATTGTTCATGAAGAAATGGATCAATGGACAGGAAAAGAGAAGGAATTATATATAGAAAGAAAAGGGTACAGAAGGACAGAAAGGTGTAAAAAGTACAGAATATTGAGAGACATTCAGTATTTGGATGGACCTCATACAGACTATTGGGAGAGTAACTGGGAAATGAGGTTGGAATAGGTAGGCTAAATCTAGATCCTGGAGGATCTTGTTTGTTGTGCCCAAAAGTTTTGACTTTCATTCTCTAAGTGTTAGACAGCCATTAAAGATTGTTTTAGTGGAAAATGATGGCAGATTCATATTTTTGAAATAAAATTTTACCACAGTTTGACCTAGGTAGAGGCAGTACAGAAAAAAGAAAAGGAGGAAATTAATTCAAGGTGCAAACTCAATAATACTTGTATTGAGTATATGCTGTGAAGCACTGGGAAAAATTTAGAAAAGTAAGGCTTGGGTTTTGAAAAGTGATTAATAGAATCAAACAACTCGAGTTCAATACTAAATATTTTTGGCTATATAGTCTTGGGCAAATCACTGAACCCAAGATTCTTTATGAATTGGAGGTAAAAATAATTCATATTATTTGTATATTTACTTCCTTGACCACCCCCTCTACTACCATCACTCTTCCTCCGTTGAATCTCTCAAAGTAATGTTTATATCTCCTTTGAAGCATCTGTCACAGTTACAATTTCATATTTACATATGTGATTATTTAGTGTCCATTCCTCGCTAGACAGTAAGTATTATAAAGATAAGGGCTGTATCAGTTTTTGCTCAGTATTTTATTTGCTATCAAAGTGCCTAAATAAAAATAATTAATATAATTATTTTAGAAGTTAATAAAGTTATAGATATAAAATATTTAGCAAATGTATTATTTACTCAACAAATATTTATTTAATATCTGCTGTGCATTAGACACTTTGCTAGACAGCAAATAGAATACTAAGCAAAAACTGATATGGCCCTTGCCTTCATAAAACTTACTGTCTAGAGGGGAACAGACATCAATCTAGCAGAGAATAGACACCAAATAATCACATACATAAATATGAAATTGTGACAGATGCTTCAAAGGAGATATAAATGTTACTTTGAGAGAAACAACAGAGGAAGAGTGACGGTAGTAGAGAGGGTGGTCAAAAAAGGATGGAGGCTTTGAAGAATGAGTAGAAGTTAGTGAAATCAAAGTAAAAGTAGAGAGGGCAAGAGAAAATACACATTAATTATTCTGATTAGCTTAGTTTGTCATTTATTTTCTAAACCTTAGTATGGTAGTTTCCACAAATGATCCTCATATTTATGAAAACGTGTTCATTCTTTATTTACATTGCAGTGTTGTATGATCAATCTTCAATTTATTGACCTTTTTAATTTAGCATTTGTCTCCCATATGATATTTACTGTTTGTGGACTGAGATCTTTTATTGTGGTTGATTTTTAGTATTTATTGACATATGCCGTATTGCCAGTGGAAGTGATTTGTGTGTGATTTAGGTGTTTCTTTATTTTCATGCAAATTTCAGATTTCTTTTCCAAATCTTGTGTTTTTATGAGATGCTAAATATGGCACTAAAATATACCTTTGTAGATCGTAAGAATATTTTTTTTATTTGGGCAGCAGGTGTTCCCTAAAGTCTTCCAAGTGTATATGGAGCAGTGCCTTAGATGATCATTACCTCTTTTTAATAGTTTGCTATTATCATGAGAATATTGTTTTTCCTACTTTATTAAGAAACCACATCTGCAACAACTGATTGCAGTCCTTCCATGAAGTCTTTCTACCAGGCATCTTATGTAATATGGAGATAAGAATAAATCCTGTTTCACAAGACTGTTGTGAGGAGTAAGTGAATATTAATAGATTAGAAGAGTGTTACATACATGGTAAGTGTTCAATAACATTAACTGTAAGAATTATTACCATTTTTACTAAGTAATAAGAGGCTTTTTCCTCATATTGTTTTCAATAGTCAAATATGTAAGTATTCCAACTAAACTGGCTGAAGGAGACAGAGTATCCTTACCATCTCATTTTCATGTTCCTGTTGACCTGCAGAGCACCTGCACAGGCCTGCTCTGATTGAATCTTCACTATAGACTCATTCTGTAGATCTGCTCAGTTCAATTCAGTAGCCAGTAACCTTGTTTGGTTATTAAACACATGAACGTGACTATTCTGAATTGAGATGTGCTTTAAGTGTAAAATACACACTAGATTTCTAATACTTAGTACAAAAGGGAGAATGTAAAATATTTCAATAAATAATGTTTATAACTGATTATGTTAAAGTGATATTCTGGAATATATTGGGTTAAATGAAATATATTATTAAAATCCACTTCACTTGCTTTTATTTTTTAAATTTGGCTGTTATGGCATTAAAAATTAACTCCATGGCTCATATTTTATTTCTACTGGAAATGATGAGTCTACAGTCTGGAAGTCCTTGGAGTTAAGTTTGAGGCGTTGTAGCTTCATTTGGATTTAGATTTAACTACATTTTTCTAGTTATGTTTGGCTCTGCATTAAATTTTATATACGATCCAACCAAGTCTCAGAAATAGACCTCAATTCAAAAGTTTTGTAACTCTTCTGTTCTGCATGTCCTCTATAAAGCAAGAGAAGGGCCTCTTGGAAAGCACTGATAGACATCACCCATCAGGTGCATGTTAGCAGGTGTCATAAGTTTTTAAAGTGTAATATTCATGTGTCTGCTTAAGCCAGAGAAGAAACCCATATGCCTATCCTTAAAGTCATATTATCCTATGGAAATATTTATATATTTAAAATATAAATAAGATAAAACTTTATTCATTACAACAACTAATTTTGAAACAGAGAGAAAAAAGAAGTAAATATATGTGTTTTGTTGGTCAAGATAACATAATTATATAGAATTTTTCCCATTATAATTTAATTCTTTTCAAAGAGAAATTTGCTGAAGAATAATTTGGAAATTAAAAACTGTACACAGAAAATAAATGTCTTAATATCACATCTAGAATAAAAAATGAATTTAGATGTTGGTTTCCATAGTTAATCCATATGCCTAATGCCATTCTATTCCAATTTCAGATGTTCAATATAAAATATAATACTTAACCTCAAACAAACACCCTTTGTAGCCTAGTCAGTTGCTACCCATTGACTACCAGAGTGTTAGAGTGGCAAATATAGCCTGATTTTAAAGCACAGAAGTAGATGTTAATGTGATCTGAGAAGACATTGTTTGATTTCTCTTTTTAAAGTGAAAATAGTTGAAGAAATATAAAACATGCAAATGTGTAATGATTTCAGTAAATTAATAATTTAAAGAAGACAGAATACCTTGGTATAAATTAATTTAGTTTACTATTTACGTGTGAGGTCAATGTAAATTGGAGATACATTCTTTTGTCATATATTAAATTTTTCCTATTCTAACATGACCTTGGATAAGGAAATCTGTTTCTCTGGACCTCTGTTTTCGAAATGAGTGGGCTGGATTTGAAAATCCTTCTCAACTTCAGAATTCTAAAATTTTATGATTCCATTTTATTGCATATGCTTTTGTAGCAGTATTTCAGACTTACTGTATGAACTTTGGCATGTTAACATAACCTCCTGAGCCTCAGTTTTGTATCTGTAGAGCTAAAGCTTTACGTATTTTTGTAATTGGGGGTAGATAAGAATACTCTTCAAATTCAGAAGCCTCTAGTTGATTAATCATTACTTCAGGTTTTTTTGAAGAAAAATGCTCTAATGATGTAATCATGGCATTCAAATCTAAATGTGGTATTATAGCAACAATAAACATCATTGTGTTAGGCGTAAATTATCTTTTTCATTTTACCCAGGCTGGAGTACAGTGGCCTGATCTTGGCTCACTGCTACCTCCACCTCAGGGCTAAAGCCATCATCCCAGATCAAACTCCTGAGTAGCTGGGACTGCAGGTGTGCACCACCATGCCTAGCCCCTAATTTTTGTTTGTTTTTTTTGTTTTTGGTGGAGACAGGGTTTCTGCGTGTTGCCCAGACTGGTCTTGAACTCCTGAGCTCAAGAGATCTGCACGCCTTGACCTCCACAAGTACTAGTGTTACAGGCATAAATTATCACACCTGGCCTACATTATCTTAAAATATTATTTTGTAATACTAGCTTTATAGTTTTGTCTTTGACTGGAAATACCCAGTAAAGATGGTTGCTTAGATAATAAATAGATCCTCTCACCTCCAAAATCACCAGCATTTGTAGAAACCTATCTTCAAGTAATTCTAATGAAAAAAACTCATTCATATGACTTTAAACAGTTATGGAATAATTTTTAATACATTAATATAATGGTTTGGACAGTAATGTGAGGTAGGCATCTCTTATTATGATCCCTGTTTTATAGATCACACTATTGAGACTCAAAGATAACAATCTATTCAAAGTCACATAGCTAGTAAGACAGACTCAAGCCTTCTGACAATAAATCCTATATACTTTTAAGATAGAATATTTCCATCATATTATTTCATAGGCAACGTTCACAGTTACTTAAATAATTAAGACACATAATTATTTATGATGAATACAGTCAATAAAATTCCACTGCTGTAATTAAAATATATCCCCATTTTGGGTGAACTATAATATATGAATGAAAACTTTAGATTTCATTTATATGTAGCCAGTCATTTCACTTATTTCTATTTTCCATCTCATATTATGGAAATGACTTGTTCCTGAAGTCATTACACTATCACTATATGATTTGAAAGCTTTAAAGTTACTGGCATATAGTGTTAGATATTTTGTATGATGAATTATGTTCTGAGATCAGAAAATGACCCTTTTCAATAAACGTAATTCAAAAATATCCATAGAACAATCTAAATTATTATATTTAAATTTGATTTTACTTCATGTGACTTAAGTGATCCATTGGCTGAAATTCGGTAGTATTTAGTTCAGAAAACTCTGCTTAGAACATTTAGTAACTTTGCCATGTATCATCCATGGCTATTCTACAGAGACTAAGCTTGATCCTCCATACCTTAGTACTACCTGTGCTAACAAATATCAGTAGCAATCATAATGATAATTTATCAAAAATTTATCAAGCCATCAGTTGACAGAGTGAGGAGGAATAAAGTAGTAGTGGAAACTTTAACACCTCACTGTGAAATAGAACTAATTTGAGAAGCAAAGAAAGAAGGGAAGGAAAAGGAAAGAAAGATGGAATAGATGAAGAAATTTGTATTTTGATCCATAGTATTCTTAGAAATTCTTAGAAAATTTAACCTTTGCTATTGAAATATGGCCTGGAAAGATGAAAAGGCTTAGGCAGATTACTGTCTAAAAATATAATGTATAATTTGATTAACTCTAACTCCAATAAATGTCCTGTTTTTATTCATGTATATATGATTAATAAAACTAGTAACTCTAATAGTTATAAAGATGATCAAATAAAACATTGGAATGTTTTACCAGGCATGGTGGCTCATGTCTGTAATCTCAGTACTTTGGGAGACCAAGGCGGACAGATCACCTCAGGTCAAGAGTTCAAGACCAGCCTGTCCAACATGGTGAA
This sequence comes from Cacajao melanocephalus, assembly GCA_963573385.1. Lineage (NCBI taxonomy): Eukaryota > Metazoa > Chordata > Mammalia > Primates > Pitheciidae > Cacajao > Cacajao melanocephalus. The sequence continues at coordinate 15,896 of CAUYLG010045811.1, read as the reverse complement.
ACCTTGTCTCTACTAAAAATACAAAAAAAAAAAAAAATTAGCTGGGCATGGTGGTGCACACCTGTAGTCCCAGCTTCTCGGGGAGGCTGAGGCAGGAGAATCTCCTGAACCCAGGAGGTGCAGGTTGCAGTGATCCAAGATCGTGCCACTGCACTCTATCCTGGACGACAGAGGGAGACTCTATCTCAAAATAATGAAAGAAAAGAAAGAGAGAGAGAGGGAGGGAGGGAGGGAGGAAGAAAGGGAGAGGGAGGGAAGGAGGAAGGAAGGAAGGAAAAGAAAGAAAATTGGAATGTTCACTCCTTAGTTCACAAATTGTCAATAATTTTACATAATCATGGTTTTAAATAAAATGGCAGCCATCAGTTGATTCATTTTATATGCATCCCCTTGGAATATATTCTATTCAAATAAGCAATTTCTCTAAAATTTGTGATAATACAGAATATATAAAGAGCACTTACAACTCACTATTAAGACAACCCAATTTAAAATGAGCGAAGTATTTGAATAGATATTTTACCAAAGAAGATATATGAATGGGCAATAGACATGTAAATGAAAATATGTTCAACTTCATTGGTCATTAGGGACATGCAAATTAATACCACACTGACATACTAACATTTACAAGAATAGCTACAATAAGAAAGACAATAACAAGTGTTGACAACAACATGGAGAAACAAGAATTCTCATCAGTTTTAGTGGGATGTAAAATGGTGCAACCACTTTAGAAAACAGTTTGGGGGTATCTTAAAAATTAAACTACTATATGACCTAGTAATTCTACTCCTGTGTATCTATCCAAGAGGAAAGAAAACATATATTTACATATATTTATAAAGGTATAAATAGAAGCATTATTTGTAATAGCAAAGAAGTGGAAATACCACAAACATCCATTAATTGGTGGACAGGTATTACAAAGCAAAATATTATTCAGCAATAGAAAGGAATGAAGCACTGACATATGCCACAACATACGTGAACTTTAAAAACATTTTGCTAAGTGAGACCAGCCAGATATTTTATAATTCTATTTGGATGAAATGTTCAAAAAAGGCAAATTGATGTAAACAGAAAAATTAGTGGTTACCTGGGGCCAGAGGTAAGAAAGAGCAGTGACTGCAAATGGGCAAGAAGGATTTTTTTGAGTGATGGAAAATGTTCTAAAATTGGACCTCAGTAATGATTGCACAGCTCTGTAAAATTACCTAAAATACTGTATTATACATTGAAATGGGTGAATTCTTTTCTCAAGACAAGGAGGGTCTCACTCCTGTTGCCCAGGCTGGAGTTCAGGGGTACAATCATAGCTCACCTCAATCTCAACTTCCTGGACTCAGGTGACTCCCACCTCAGCCTCCTGAGTAGCTGGGACTACAGGCATGCTCCACCATGCCTGGCTTTTTTTTTTTTTTTTTTTTTTGTATTTTTGGTAGAGGTGTGTTTTTGCCATGTTGCCCAGGTTGGCCTCAAACTCCTGGGCTCAAGTGATCCACCTGTCTGGACCTCCCAAGTTGTGATTACAGGCATCAGCAACCGTGTCCAGCCCAAACAGGTGAATTTTATGGTACGTAATTTGTACCTCAATATAGCTGTTTATAAAAGGAGAGGGAGGCCAAAAAATGGTGACATCATTTCATTGTATTTTTTAATGTCATTTGGACCAAAGATAGAATTGGCACTTCTTTGCATGCAGCAAGTGGCAATCTATGTGAGTGAGTTACAACAGAGTAAGAGGAAACTCTAATTCTAAGTGTAAAAGATTATTTCAAGCAAGAATATCAGAAGGGCAAAGAACTGCCTTTATGGTAGTTCTTCAGCTTCAACCCACGTTTCATACCCACATCCTTACGGTAGGTCAGATGGTGAAATGCATATTGTGTGATGATTAAAGTACATATGCTCTCTTGTGCACTGAAACTTTTCAAAATGATTTCAAAAAAAGCAGGTATTTTATGTGCAGACACTCAGTATATAAAATATGTATTGTCTCTATAATATTTAAAGATAACTCTGACAGATCTATACTAATAAAATAGTAAAGAATAAAATTAATTTTGTCTTGTATTATGCATTCTTTAATTTAAAAAAATACAAAAAAGGCATATGCTATTTATTCTATTAGCCCTGACATATCTTGAATTTGATATAAATATGAATCTCTTCCCACTTATTCTGGCAATCACTTACTTTATGAACCTTTTTTTTTTTAACTTTTAAGTTCAGTGGTGCATGTGCAGGTGTGTTATATAGGTAAATTGTGTGTCATGGGGTTTTAGGTTATAGATTATTTTATCACCTAGGTAATAAACATAGTACCCAATAGGTAGTTTTGTAGTTCTCAGCCTTCTTCCACCCTCCATTTCAGATAGGCTCTGGTGTCTGTTGTTCCCAACTTTGTACTCCGTGTTTAGCTCCCACTTAGAAGGTGCAGTATTTGGTTTCCTGTTCCTGTTTTAGCTTACATACAATAATGGCCTCCAGTTCCACCCATGTTGCTGCCAAGGACATAATCTCATTCTTTTTTAAGGCTGCATAGTATTCCATGGTATATATGTACCATCTTTATCCAGTCTACTGTTGATGGGCACTTAGGTTGATTCCATGTCTTTGCTATTGTGATTGGTGCTGTGATGAACATATCCATGCATGTGTCTTTATGGCAGAATGATTTATATTCCTTTGGGTGTATACCCAGTAATGGTATTGCTGGGTCAAATGGTAATTCTGTTTTAAATTCTTTGAGAAATTGCCAATCTGCTTTCCACAATGGCTGAACTAATTTACACTGCCACCATACATTCTTTACTCATGTTTTAAATCCTAAGCTAGAATGTAAGATGTTTGAGGCCAGTGCTAAAAGATATGTCATTTGCCTTTTTATCCTTGAACCTAGTGTCATGATAAATGCAAGTGATTAGTGATCACCCTATGTGTAGGAGATGCCAAATTATGTTAAATAAACATGAGACACTATCTGTGCCTGACTCTTGACTCTCAGTTCTCACAGTCCTTTTTGAAATCTCACCAAGAGACAAAGGCTGAAAAACATAGAACACTTAATCTGAGTGTGGATTTTAAGGACTGGCAAAACATGGAATGATATTCAGAAGTACTGTCTCAAGTTGAGCTTCTCAAGTTCTTGAAATCACCACAAGTGATTTCCACAACCACAAGTGTGGTGGTGATTTTTATAGCACTTGGTTGTAAAGGCTCACTCTTAGTTTTCTGCTAAGCCATATTAATAATATTTCATCCTCAAGATTGGACCTATCCTTTCTTTCTCACTAGTACAGCTTTATTAATTGGTATCTGAATTGTTTTCCAAAAGAATTACTGTTTTAATGCCATTGTGCAAGTATTGACTTCTCTGCCATGCGCCAAATTATACTAACTGCATGCATCAAATTATACTAACTGCATGTATAATTCCTAGACTATAACAAGTACTCAAAACTTGATAACTAATTAATATGTAATCTTTATTTTTAAGATTGATGACTGTATATTTCAAATTCTCTCTTACTTTAAAAATCAGGAAAACATATTTAATTAATTTGCTCTATATAGTTAATATGTACTACATGATTTCAGTTAATGTTTAAAAAGTTTAAAGAACAAAAATTGAGAAAACTCTTAGTAACTAACTTTTTTTCTTCCGCATTTTTTAATTTCTACAATTACCATGCATTCTTTATTTTGGAGAAAATTACACATAATTTAAAAGAAGAAAATAGTGTATTCATCTGGAAGCCCAATTGGCACATGGAAAACAAAATTTCCATTTTTTAGAGCCAGTGGCTTTTTTTTTTCTATTTAGCTAAACTTTATACCTCATACATTTCTGTAGCTGCTAAAATCCCACCAACAGCATCTTTGGGGATCAAATACTATTTAGCTGACACTGCTGTACTTCGGATTATCTGTGTACTTGTTAACTAAGGCAAACCTTTGGCATTTCTTGGAACTATTTGAAGAACTGAAGAAGCTTATTAAGAAAATGAGTTTGTGCCTTTTTATTCTCTGTAAATAACAAGAGACTTGCTGTAGGCATCAAGCCTTAAAAGTGTTATGGTGACCCTTTGCTAAACAAGACATAAATTGGCCTTCAACAGTATGTAACTTGGGATCAACTCCAACTTTACAATTCATTTCCTTTTATGTCTGTTTTTAGTGTGTTGTGTTTCCAAGTGAGTCCAAATTTGGATTTTATTTAAAATCAAAGATTGTAGAATAAAAGGCTGAGCAGCTACAAAGCTGAAACTGTGTTTCATGTCCTACTTTGTGGGTTACCGGCTCATTTTCAACTATGTACATGGTCTTCTAAAATGACAGAAAAATTGCAGATTATGTAGATTGGGATAAAGTATCAAAACTAGCCCCATCTTAATCATGTGAAAACAATATACACAGTTTCCAATTTAAGCTTTATTTTATACAACATTATACAAAAATTATAATGGTTAATGTTATAATCCTATTCTTTTACATATATATTGACGTATATAGTAATTCTCAAATAGTTTAAGAAATTACCTTCAGGTTACACATCTGATTTAATTAAGTGCATGATACTCTGTCAACATGTTAAAAGAAGGCTTCTCATTCTACTTTTCTGAGCAGTGGTTCCACTCAGTTGCAGAGAACTATGTGTGTGAAAATGCAGTAGCCAATCTGGTACTGTAATTAGAAATTCACATTCATTCTGACTCATAATATATACTGAATTAACTAGTCTGTAAGATGATTAACTAGATTTTTTGCTCTTTAATATTAAAAAGAAATACGTCTGATATTTTAGGACACTTTTAACATCATTTTAAAATGTGTAGATTTGTGTCATAAGCATTTTTATTCCCATTTCTTCAGATAATGTCAAAGAAGTTTTATAGGCATTGATAATTTAATTGCAATCCTAAAGTCCCTGCAAAGCAGGTTTAGAAATGTCGTTATATCATCAAGTTCTTTAGTAACATTCATATTTGCCTCTGAGTTACTTCTTATAATTATACTACCATAGTTAAATATACTATATATTTTATCATTCATTCATTCATCAAATATTTATTGAGGAACTAGTAAGTTTCTGACACTATTCAGAAACTTATTTATAGACAGAAAATAAAACAGCAAAAATACCTCCACTCTTGGAGCTAATAATCTATTAATATAAAATATATGAAGATGAGTCTTGTTAAAATAACACAAGAGGTAATGTAAACAATAAAATTCAGGTCATACTTTTTTAAAAAGCTAATTTCTATATAATCATTCTTTATCTACTCTTTAAATAAACCAATATTATTATAGTTCTAAGAGAGTTTTAAAACCCACCTCCCATTCAAAGATATGCCAGCAAACCCATCAATGCAAAATAAAAATTCATTAACAACAGTGTTCTAATTTAATAATTTCATATCCTCTGCAGTGTTTTCGGTTTATCTCTGTTGAAACTCATTCTTTCACCCAAATTATTTCTCTTCCATTGCTGCCTCTTTCTTTCTTTCTCTTTCTTTTTCTTTCTTTCTTTCCTTCCTTCCTTTCTTGCTTGCTTCCTTCCTTCCTTCTTTTCTTTCTTTCTTTGACATAGTCTCATTTTGTAGCTTGGGCTGGAGTGCGTGCAGTGGGGCAGTCTTCCCTCACTGCAGCCTCCACCTCCTGGGTTCAATTGATTCTCCTGTCACAGCCTCCCAAGTAGCTGGGATTACAGCCTCATGTCAACATACCTGGCTAATTTTGTTTTTTTAGTAGAGACAGGGTTTCACCATGTTGGCCAGGCTGATCTTGAACTCCTGGTCTCAAGCAATCCACCCACCCTCGGCCTCCCGAAGTGCTAGGACTACAAGGGTGAGCCACTGCACCTGGCCTCCTATCTTTTTAAGTGGCACTTAAGTCTACTCTACAAATGAAGAAAGCAAGCTAGGATTCTTGTCTCCTTTCACTCCCTCATTCCCCTTATTCAATCTATTGCCAACCATTTTTACTTCTTCCTCCTAAATATCTTTTGATTTTGCCTGCTTCTCACTGTCCCAATTGCCATTACCTGTTTTACATCCTTCTCTTATCTAATAACATCAATAGCCTCTCCCATCTAGTTTCCCCTCTATAGCCAGATAATCTTTATGAAATCCAAATTTGGGCATGTCATGTCCCTATTCTTCTGGGTGCTTCCCTTTGATACTTGCAAAGGCCACTGTGCCTAGCAAGGCTTTTAGAGTTTCCCATGACTGGGCCACTCCTAAGCTACCTCACCTGCCTCGTTTCTCCCTTATCTTTTCCCATTCTCTTGCTTTTCTAGCCCAGTTAAACCTTTTCTGCAATTCCAGTTAACCAAATTCTCTTTTGTCTCCCTTAGAACTCCTAAAGAGCTGTTTTCTTCCTGGATGAGAAGTACATCACACTAACATTTTCCTCCTAACTCCCAGCTCCCTAACCCTTCACGCTTTGTAAGTGAAATTCCTATTCATCTTTTGAATCTGAGATTTAAAGTCATTTCAGAAAGTTTCTGTCTACCTACCCCACACCTGTACACAAACACATACCCATCTTGGGTAGATTCCTTTTATAACATTCAGAACATGCAATTATTTGTTTCACATTCATTTACTCTAGGAAGGACCATTTTTTCAAGTTCTACTTTGGAGTTTTGAATATGGTAGATGTAGAAAAATTTTGCTAAATGCAAATGAACAAATGCATCTGAGAGCTGGAATGAAACCTTTCAGAGTGATTTCTAGCAGATGAAAAAAAAAGTTTAAGGTAGGTTAACCTTCATAAAGTGTTTCTTAAAAATGTATTTAATCTCTTCACTGTTACTTATAGATTGAGTATTAAATAAATTTTAAATGGCCAAGTTCATTGCAATGTCCACATAGTATGTTTTGAACTTGGAGGGGGAAATGCCTTTAAAACCCATTATTGGTAATTTTACGATCTGTATTTTAGTTGTAAATGTTGTGCCATGGCATAAATAGCTGAGAAAAGCAGTCTCTAGCAAATGGAATGGTTAAGAGTGTAAAGAAAATCAAAATTTGATTTTTTAAAATGACTACTGATATTAATAAAATCCAAATGGATTTCTTGCAAATCTAGTAAATAAAGATGGGTTTTGAAGCTTAGACTTTATATCTCCTTTGATTCATGAGCTAATTTTCAAAGCTGAGTTATAAGCTTTAGTTTGTATTGTACCTGGGGCGCAAGCAGAATCATACAATAGCTGTACTTCAGGTGTCACCATAATATAGTAAATGTAATAAAGTTACATTTAAATAATGTAAGAAATCTAATTTAAACAGGGAAAAATGAAATTTAAAGTTAAGTTAATGCCTTTTTCTATTCCCAATTTGTCCTTTCCTGCTATACCCATAGTGGTGCCGCTAGCCTTTTCATGTTAATATTTGGTAGTACAGCTATAGAGAAATATACAATTATGTAGCCATTCCACTGTCTAGATAAGAAATGGCCATCTGACAAGCAGCTTTACACACAGGACATATTCGTAGTTTGTGAGGATAAACTCGGTATTTAATTAGTACCACAAACCTTCCTGCCATTTCCTCACAATTGCAATTTTATTTTTTGAGGCGAGTTTAGAAAGTTGAAAGATTTATTTTGTGGTACACTGATTAGATTTTTAAACTTCTTTCAGAAACAGAGCAGGATAAAATTTTGTAAGTTGTGAACAAAACCGGAATGGAATATTTTTGATGAATATTTGCTAAAGTATTAGAAAACTACAGGGAAAAATTTTAAAATTGCATACTTTGGCATTATATGCACGTATTTTAATAATACTATTACGCTTTCTTTTAAACTTTGATGCCCCAGTTTCCTGATCTCCAAAATGTAAATAACAGTAGTATTGTCCCCCACAGCATTGCTGTGAGAACTAAATGAGTCATAATGTAGAACAACATAGAACAGTGATAAGTTTAGAAATATACACGTGTGTTTGTTATCGTTATTATTGTGTTCACATTATTATAAAAATATAGTTTAGGAACTTAAATATATGTAACACAAGTTTCTTTCAGTAGATAGAGGATCTAAAAATATCAAGGTTAAGTATGGCTTATATTTGTGTAAGTATTCTTTTATAAGAAACTAAAGTGGATAATATGTCACATTCATTTATTTTTAAATTGAAAATCCAAACGATGCTTTATTTCCATATATGTCAACTTTTACTTCACAATTATATTTAAATGTAAATAATCAATGTAAAGCACACTTGTACATATCCCACTCTCCCTGCCCCCAAAACACAGTTCTCAATAAGAACATTTTTTTTTTTCTGCAAAGTGAATGGGTTTTGGTCCTGTAAGTACTAGAAACTGTATGTATCTGACAGATGGATGGGTCATTCTGTGAACCTGAGCTACTGTTTGTTCAGCCTTCATTTATCATCAGTAACCTCTCTTTTAATAGAATTTTGAATATTCACCAGTCTTCCAGCTTAGAATGCATAGTTTTAGTCCCCACTTTGTCAATGATATAAGTAATTCACTTCTGATACCTAGGTTTAATTGGTTATAACTTCAATTCATATATGTTTACCTGTATTCAAAAGAGTTATATAACTTTCAAATTGCTATATGCATACCTACCTGTATTCCATTAAGTCTGAAATAAGTAAATCCAGATTAACAAATGATTTATGTTACAAAAATTTACTTTACAAATGAATCCATATAAATGCAATTATTATTCTATTAAGAAGGCCTTCCTATTATTAAAAGTACAGTTCACTTTATAATCATATATATATACATGATATCCAGGTATGCATTTATGTACTAAATTGCAAATTAATATAAAAGTGAATATGTGAAAAACTATTCTGCCTGATTCCAGAAATGCTAGATTTTTAGCTAATTGCAAATGTTCAGATTTTCCATTAAATTATTCATTTGCAAATCTCAGTAGGTTTTGTAAGCAAACACTAGCTTTGAAACTCAGTGCCATTAGGTTGATACGACTGTTGCAGGTTTTCTGATGCACTTAACCAAAAACACATGTCCTTCCTCAGTGCATACCTTTATTCAAAACATTAAAATGGGTTTGGCTTACTCAGGGAAGCTATAAGATGCCTGATGTGGAGGATTTGTTCTTTGACATATGAAAATTGCATTTGTGTTGGAGACAGGCTAGGAAAGTGATGAACTTAGGCTTGCCACATCAGTATGACAAGTTTTCTGGATTCTAAAACAAATAAGAACAGATTAAAATTTAAATATATAGCTTGACGGAAAGGTGTAAAATTTGTTGATATGTGAGTATATAATTTCTTCTATTTGTACTCAAGCAGCACTGTGGTATTCTTTAGAAATTTTTTATTACTCTCTGAAAATGACAGGTGTCAGGGGCCTTTTGTGATGCACATTCAGAAGAGTTTCGGTCAAGAGGTCACACCGCTGTGTTGTGTTAGTCAGTAGCCCTGTCTCCTGTGGAATTTGCCTTGTTTGAAGTGTTTCCAAAGCAAAATATTTTCTGTAATGCACATCAGTTAAATAATGTGTTTGGGAACAGCTTTACATGGAATAAAAGGCTATGAGATTTCTTTATGATAAAAAAAAAACTGCTCCTATTAAATACAATGAAACCCCTGGAAGTACATAGAGGGATGCATATTTTGAAATGAACAAAATATTCAGGAATCATATTAAATAATTAAAATGTATGTTTATGACTTTTTTAACTTAATGTCTTAGTTCATTTAAAACATAAGTTGGTTTAATTTTTTAAAGATACACATATAATTTTGATACAAAGATATTTTCTAAATGAGAAAAGTTTACTCCTAAAACACAATGTTATTTCTTAAAATGCTTTGAAATAATATCTGATAAAATGTTTCAGGATTTGTTTTATAACCATCAACTAATGTTTTTTTTTATATTCTACATATTGAGAGTCAATAAAATTAGAAAATATTAATAATCAAAAATTACCTATTTTCCCAGCAGAACCTGGGAATCACTTTAATGCTTGTTCTTTCAAGTGATAATGTGCTGTCAGGGAAATAACAGACTCTTGAAATGACCTCTTGACACATGTATATTTTCATGAAATTCTACATCTAGAAACTTGGTAGGATAATATATTGGTGTTAAAGTGCATAGATTTTGGTGTGAATTTTACTTTAACCAGTTGTAAGCTGTTGACCTTAGGCTAGTAACTTATTTTCTCTAATCCTCAACTTATTGTTTGATGAAATGAGTATCATACTATCTACTCCATGTGGATGGGGGTATTAAACAAGTATAAATGCCTGATACTTCCTGGGGCACACACACTCATTAAATGATTATACTTTGTTCTTGTCCTTATCAGAAAGAAAATAAGTACCTCCGTCTCATCCTTCTTTCACTTGTTCATTCATTTTACTCAGCCTTAGTATATTGGACTTATTAAAATAAATATAGGGCTTGCCCTCTTTGAGCTTACAACTTAGTGATGGAGAAAGCACATCATTTACCCAGCACAATATTTGGCTTATGGTAGCTGCTTAATACATAAAAGTAAATAGCAAGTAATTACAAGTTGTAATAAGTGCTATACAGAAAAATAATAAGATGTTATGAGAAAGGAATGCAGAAAGCACCAGATTGAGAAAGTGACAATTAAGCTAAGATAGAAAGATGATTAAGAGCTAGCCAGGAGCAAAATGGTAGAAGGGTTGCATTTGAGTGGTGACAGCTGTTAGATGACAACTGATTTTTTTAATGCTGAATAATACATTTAAAGGTAATTTTTAATATTCTGTTCTCCATATTTCTCTTCTATAAACTGAAATTGGAATTCTTTATACCTTTCTTATTTTTCTCTTCTAAACCCATAGAGCAGACATTTATTGGTGTTGATATTTGGTATTCTCTCTATAGATTAAAAAATCATAGGTAAGTTTGTAGTACCATATTCTCATATTTACATATAGGTCAGGTCATTTTTGTTTCTTCCTGGCAGTCAGCCTTTGTGACATGGTCTTGCTTTTCCACTTTTCCTTAAATTTGATATTAACAATATCTCAATTGAACTTACTCCTTCAGATACCATCCTATAAATCTCTTCAGATTGACGGTGATCCACTGGTTCAAGTAAGTGACACACTGGATTAGCCATGTGCAACTTAAACAAAATCCTGTTGGTAAGATAATCAGATAAAGTTGGATACAAGGACTTATGGACATCTGAGTATATTGTATTTTCTGACTCCAAGACACACAATATATTTGTAAATGCTATTTCTGTCATAGACAAATGTTATATAGCTCTGCTTCAAAAAAGGCATGAGTATAGCTCAGGGTACCTTTTTAGAGGTTTGAAATAGATTGATTAGTGTGATGTATTCCAGACTTCTGTATAAAAGCTAAGCTGACTTTCAAGTTTGCAGTTGTGTCTCCTTAAGATGATCAGTTAAATCTTATATAAAGTCTTCTTTCTGGTCTTTCACAGTGAAGGTATTTCACCTCTCTCAAATTTTTGAAAGGTATAGTTGATAGCAAGGGTGTGCAACATCAGGATATTTTTTAAGCACTGTACAATGTGTGTTATCTTGCTGATCTGAATATGCTGAATATGGGGAGATTTTAAGATAATCCTTACTCAATTCCTTTGGCATTCTTACTTGGTTTTCTGCTTTTTCATCAGAGAAAGCTCTCATTTTAGTTTTCAGGTGATCTTTTTGTAATGTCTTATGTAAGAGCCTTTGTCTTCTTGTGCAAGCCAAAGAGACTTACGTTAACTGCCTTCTCTTAGTGTTTGAGCTAATTAAACTGTTTAGTAACAAATCACTTAAAATACTTGTCTGTTAGAAATAAATATTGAGCTTCTGTTTTCTTCAAAACTCTCTGATATATAATTCCAGAAGAAAAAAACTGAGTTCATATTTATTGGGGGAATCTGCAGTTTGTCAGGGTAGAAAACACACATCAGGGGTGTTTTCTATGACCAATACAAAGGAAACAACAGTTTTGAATGGGAAATGATGTTGGAGAACATCTATTCCAATTTCATGAAAATTGCACATAAATTAAGAGATTTCCTATGTGTCAAAAGCTAGTCAGTCACTGAACAGACATGGGAGAACCGGGGACCCTCAGGTTAGAAACAGGAATTAGGTTTAGTTGTTGACTGAGGGGTTAGGTTGCATTTAAGTCCTCTGATATTTTTGTTCACTGTCAGTACAATGTGGATACTATCTCTTCTCTGAGGTAGTATCTGAAGTCTTCCGGTACACAATCTAGTACGTTGTAGGTGCTTCCACAACTCTTTTCTATTCCGTGACATTGCCACCTTCTCTTCAAAAGCAAAATGATATAAAATAGTTAACTGTATATTCTTTCAGACCTTCCTGGTGGCAAGACCTGTGCCAGGGATTAAAATCTGAGTAAGAAAGATTCTCTCAGTTGGTCTTACTTCCTGGACCAAGAGGTGCATTGATAACTAGTAAGTCTCTTGTCCTTGCTTTCTTTGGCAGCATTTGTTCCTGATTCTCATTCTGCCTCTCTTTTGGTCTTTTTGTGGGAATCTATTTCTATATTTCCCTTAAATCTTGTTTCCCTGATCCTACTTTTTTGCCCGCTGTTTTTCTCATTCCATAGTATATCCCTGGGTAATTTCATTATAAATCTTACCTGACCCTGACCTTTCCCCTGAGTTTCAAATGTATGCATATTCAATGTCCAGTAAACATTTTACTAAGATATTCCTTAAGAATTTTAAGCTATCTGAACCCAAACTGCATTCATTTAAAAATTTTCCTACCCCAAATCTGTGTTTCTCTTCCTGGAGTCTTTGGCTCAATTTATGGCAAAAACGTCCCTTTAACTAATGAAGCCAACTCTTGATCATCCTTCCACACTCTACAGTCTGTATTTACCATTCATAAATACTAAGTTTTCTTCCTAACCATATCTAGAACCATTTGCCATTGTGTATATTGTGTAGTGCATAAAGACAACCTTATTACCTCTGGAAGTGTAGATGTGGTTTACTAATGATTTTCAGGCACTGTTGGTAAAGTGTGGTGTACTTACAAAACCAGTAAAAATAGAGTTTTCCAGCAGAAGGAAGTAAAGCATCTCATGGAAGCACCTTTTGGACTTTGGGGAAAGTAACAGCTTATGGATAAGCTGGAGCTCTGTTACCCTCCTCTCTATATCCCCCACAATTTGCTATAGAAGTAGTTAAGGTACATCTCTTGGTCAAACTATTAGTCTTACAGTTAACTATCTCCTTGTCTTTACTTTTAGTACCAGCCACCTTCTTACATACAATTATTTTTCCACATTGCTTCAGAGTGCTTCATGTAAAACAAGTCTACCCTGCCACCTTTTCTCTTAAAAGCTCCCTAACAGTTTCCCATTGTTCAGTATACAACCAGAATCCTTCCCACAGTACAGAAGACCTTCTATGATATTGATACCTGCCTGTCTATCCTGCCTCACCATTTTACCTTGAATTTTGTGTTTTATTGCTACAGGCAATGTATTTTTTTTTTGCATAAACAATATTTTGTGTTCTGCACATATTCTGCTTCATGCCTAAAATGCCCATTTCGCTAACCTATTCATCCTTCAGTGCACCAAGATCCAAATCAGCTTTCCATGAAAGCCCTTCCCCTCACTCTCATCCTTAATCCCAGTAGTTATGTTATTTATTCCAAGGATATACTAAATGTATCTTTGTCATTGCACCTACCACTTTTACTGTTATCTCTTCATCTATCTTTAACTCACTAGAATGTGGGATGTTTAAGAAAGGAATGGGAGGAGGGGTTAGGTCAAATGGATGATAAAACTGGAAAAGGGAAAATAATGCTAGATCACAAGGAAGTTTGAATGCCATGCTATGGAGCCCCACAATGTAATCAAATGTGCAGTTTTTTAAATGTTAACCCAGGTACCGTAAAACAATGAGAAAGCCATGGGTACTGTAATTAGGCTGACTCTTGTTTGAAACTACTCTGACTCTTATCAGATTTACCTTGGGTCTTTTGCAACAAAACTTTTTCAACTTTAGTTTTTGATTATCTCCAATAATTGTGAGATTAAGAAAGATAAAGTTTAGAGAGTGGGTGTCTTGGATTTAACACATTGCAGATTTTCAATACACATTTAAAAACATTTCTATTTAAATAGACTACCTCTATGAATTTTGATAGGGTATGATCTTCCATATCATGATGATTGATGTTTAAAGAAATTAGCATGTGGAATTAAGTATTTAAAAAGCATAAATTATATCTTCACTCTGATAGTCATGGTGGCTTTATTCACAACAGCCAAGATATGGAAACAACTTCAGTGTCCACCAGCAACGAATGGATAAAGAGATTATAGATTATAGTATGTATATATGCAGTGGAATATTATTCAGCCTTAAAAAGTAGGAAATCCTGCCATTTTGGAACAACATGGATGATCCTGGAGGACACTATGTAGTGTAAATAAGCCAAACGGAGAGAAAAAAAAAATACAGCATGATTTCACTTATATATGAGATCTGAGAGAGAGAGAGAGAGAGAATAAAATGATGGCTATCAAGGGCAGTGAGTGGGAGGCGTAAGACAAAGGGTACAAAGTTGCAGACATGTAGGATGAGTAAGTCGGGAGATCTAAGGTACAACATGAGAACTCTAGTTATAATACCTACCATTTACTGGAAATTGTTAAGACTAGATGGTTGGTGCTCTTACCACACACATCAAAAAAGGGTAACTACAGAGGAAAATGGATAGGTTTATTTGTTTGACTGTAGCAACTGTTTCACTATACATATCAAAACCATATTGTACATCTTAAGTATATACCAGAAAAAGCACAGATGTGAATTAACACCATTAAAAATGAATATTATTTCTTTAAAATTTAACCATAATATTCCTTTAAAGGTTACGTTCTCTACTTTTTATCCCCTTGATTAAAACAAAATCATAAATTGCTTTTATGAATATCATGTTTCTTAGTCTCTTTCTTATCAGTTCTTTCTTATAAAAGGAAGTTTCATTTACATAGAAAAATCGTACTGTGAAAAAAATTGCTGCTCACATTTTAAAATAATTTATATATTTTTGAAAAGCTTAACTCATAGCCTTGTTTTATATAGGATTAGATCAAATTATCATATTAAAACTATCTTCTCATTTTTGTATTAGAAAGATAACAATTTTACAAGGCAAGTTGATTCTGTTCTCCACCTCCAAATGTATTGAGGAACAGAAATTAAGATTTTAAAAATAAGTAATAATGACAGTTGTAGTCATATAAATAAAAGGAAAATGAATCCAGAACAAAACTCAAGGTCATCTTTCCAAGTTTTAGTTAAACGGCATAAAAACCTAAACTAAAATATCTGAACATATGGGTCTTGCTTGTCTGTGATACGTGACTTTAAGTAATTTGATACTAAGACAGGGAATGTGTTGTTAATGGTGCAGTAATTCAATAGGTATAGTTGTATGTATAAAAATTAGAATTGGTATAGGTAACCTTATTCTCTGTATTTCAATATACTTTCTTATAATTGTAAGAATTTGCATAATCTTGAGTATTCCCATGGGAGTAATATTATTCTTATAAACATCACTGATACGAATTTCCAGACAAAAAAATACAAGAACCATCCTTGTCTAATTTTCAACAGAAATATAAACTATTTTAAAAACCAGTTATTGTAGTAGTATTTTAATAATATTTCAGTATTTCTAATTGTTTACAGTTGCTTAACTGTGATCCTTTTTTTTTTTTTTTTTTTTGAAAGGCTCTCACTCTGTGGCCCAGGCTGGAGTGCAGTGGTGCAATTACGGCTCACTGCAACCTTTACCTCTTGGGCTCAGGTGATCCTCCCACCTCAGCCTTTCAAGTAGAAAGTAATACAGGCATGCA
>CAUYLG010045809.1:0-23420 GCA_963573385.1 Cacajao melanocephalus | reverse complement strand
ATGAACCTGGAAACCATCATTCTCAGCAAACTGACACAAGAACAGAAAATCAAACACCGCATGTTCTCACTCATAGGTGGGTGTTGAACAATGAGAACACATGGACACAGGGAGGGGAGCATCACACACTGGGGTCTGTTGCGGGGGGAAGTAGGGGAGGGACAGCAGAGGGTGGGGAGTTGGTGAGGGATAACATGGGGAGATATGCCAGATATAGGTGATGGGGAGGAAGGCAGCAAACCACACTGCCACGTGTTTACCTATGCAACAATCTTGCATGTTCTTCACACGTACCCCAAAACCTAAAATGCAATAAAATAAAAACTTCAAAAAAAGAAAATCCTTGCACATTTAGCCCTGTTGATGTCGGCATCATGGAGGACCCAAACATAGCCCCCCATAGGCACAAGTGGATAAAACTAGAAAGACTGAGCCAGGGAAATTCAGATCCCTCAGTGACAGGTATCGAGCCCAGGGAGATCATGACGGTTCTGAATGTGACAGCAAAATGGCTGGTGGTGGAATCCTGGTAACTTTCTCATAGAGGGTGTTTGCAGCTTACTGTGTGGGCCCACCAGGCATGAGGTGGATTTCAAAAGGCCGAGGCAGATGTGACTACATGAGGATGGGTGTGATTATACACAAACTGAAAAGGAGGTGGTGGGCAATGCAGAAGAAGGTCTCTCCCAATTATCTGAGTGTAGGAAGTGAGGGCAGCTACTGTGAATACGGAGAGTTGGTGGGGTGGGATCTTGCAAAGTGGTTTTGTAAGAACTACTGTGGGAGAAGGAAGAGAAAGCTGACAACAGATAAAATGTAAAGAGATTAGTGGGAACAGGGGATAGAGAAGTAGCAGGGGTGAGAAGCTTCCAAATGACAAAGCTGCAGGGCTTGTAGGCCTTGGGAGACTCTGGATTTTATACTTACTGTTAAGGGAAACCACTGGATGGTTTTGAGTTGAGGCACTACATAATCTGATGTACATCTTAGAAGGACCGTTTTGGCCATTGTAGAACGTAAGAAGGAAAACAACAGATCAGTTAAGAGGTGACTGCAATCATACAGAAAGGAGATGATAGGGCTTAGAGTAGGGGGAGAACAGTACAGATGATGGTAGACTGTTCAGTTTCCCTCTGATAACTTTTCTCTCAGTGAAGTAGAAAGAAAGAAGATCAACTGAGAGTGGGGCTGGATGGGTAGATAGGATCATACTTTTATTATATTGGAAGGGTAGGAAAAAAGGTGAAAAAATTACAAGTTATAAAAATCCGTTTTTTAAAACAACCTGCATTTTTAAGAAGAGGTTTAAATCTTTTCACTACATTCTATTTGGAGCATTGGCTATAGGACTTCTCTTTGAAAGCTGTTTTTAAAAAATAACTTTTTTTTGAGATGGAGTCTTGCTCTGTCACCAGGCCAAAGTGCAGTGACATGATCTTGGCTCACTGCAACCTCTGCCTCTCAGGTTCAAGTGATTCTCATGCCTCAGCCTCCCAAGTAGCTGGGATTACAGCTACTGTGCCTGGCTAATTTTTTGTAATTTTAGTAGAGTTGAGGTTTCGCCATGTTGGCCAGGGTGGTCTTGGACTCCTGACCTCAGGTGATCTGCCTGCCTTGGCCTCCCAAAGTGCTGGGATTATGGGCGTGAGCCACCATGCCTGGCCTGTATTTTTCTTGGTAAAAGATCAGCACACCCAGATCCTCCTCCCAATGAAGTAACCACTTCGTTTCTTTTTGAACTCATTAATTTCTGCAATTTTTGTTTGATGTGGCAGTAGTTACTATTCCCTGTCCACTAGACCCCCGCCCCCAACCCTTAGGGTTTTCAGCTCTGTCAAATTCATAATGCATCTCTGTGTGTGTGCATAAGCATATGCACTTGTACAAAACACAGCCCATATGACAAAACCGTTTTTACAAATGTTTGCCTTTTTAAACAAAAGGTGTGCCATATATTTTTATTAAATCATAGAAAACATTTGTATACAAATTTTTTCACTTTGGGAAAACTGGAATATTAAACAATTGGGTAACGAAACAGTTGAAAGATACATCTCACTTTAAATAGAAACAAGTTTTAAGTTGTCAGATTTATTAAAACAAAAAAAAGTTGAAATAATTGGTAACAGGTTGTTGGCTTTTTTCAACCTTCAGAGGAATAATATCTCTTTTAACCCTCAATTTTCTTTAAGAATGTTTTTTATTACTTACATCAACCATGAGTTTAAAAGATAGTTAACTTGAATTCTGAACACAAAATCAATGTCCTTGCACCTACACAGGCTTTTAGAATACTGTAAATGATGAATTTCAGGAGATGGTTTCATTCCACAGGGCTGATTAAATTTCCCTTCTACAATGGAAAATGTGTATAACAATGTGGAATATACTTCAGAATAAGTTAAATATTAAGACATACCATATGGCAATAATGTCCTACTTTTTTTTCCTACCAAGTAAATTCAAAAGTTCATCCTAATCTTACACATTTATAAAAGGGTGAAGACTGAAGGATCCAGTGATACTGAAAATACACAACAACCATCAGAACCACATTCTGTATGGCAGAATATGTACAAATGGTCCTGCCAAAATCATGCCTGCATTCATTCCACAGGTGACCAAAAAGAACAGACTTTGAAGTTCACCAAATGAAAATGGTAACTGACATTTAGGTCATCACTAATTCTGCTTCTGAGCAGAGATCCAGAGGTGATACAGTGCAAAATCTGCACTCACACCAAATACCACATAAGCACAAATTAAATATTATCAAAATATTTTTAAATTAAATTGAAGACCGTTATTTAAGTGCATATTTTCCCCCAGCTTCTTGAATGCATGTTACAGAACTAGAATTAACAAGGAAAATGTCAGAGGCCAACCCAATCCTCTGAACTCCCTGGGGTAACATATGAGACCTTTGGCACAGGGCTGAGGGGAGGCACAACTATCCACTCGAAATACAGGGATGGTCTCAAAAAGTCAGTCAGTCTTCTAAACTCAGGTCTGGATCTCAAACTGAAGAAGGAAATGAAAATGCTATCATTGGGACTGGTAACTTGTCCATGGTGAGTCTTCTTCCCCAGGACACTTCTTATCCAAGACCCTTAACACTGCAAGCCTCATTTCAAGCCACCCCCAGGTCCTGGCCCACTGCTGTTGATCTGCAGACCTGGATCTTTCCCAGGAAATATGTAAACAAATCTAGGAAAAACTGCATTTCTGCGTTTTCCTTCTAACAGTGAAAGACCTCTTGGGCTAAGAAAAATAATAAGAGGGGCTGCCCCAGTGTCATCTTCCCACAAGGTTTGTCTTTTGCTCATTCTGCTGTGGAAAACTATGAAGTCAAATCAAATAGGTTTGCCTGACTTGCCCCAAACGATATTAAACAGTAAGAATCCTTTCTTTGGACTACCTTATTCCTGAATTATGAAAAAAGCTTATCTGAGCATACTTGGTTTGCCATCTTGTTACTGGAGGTGACTTGGAGACGAGGCCAGGCTTTTGTGCAGGTTGGGATTCTGGCTATGTCTGTTTCGACTGCGAACAGATGAAAACATGGTGTTGCAGCCTGGCACTTTGCATTTGTGGAGCTGGCGAAGGTGCACAGTTTTGTAGTGGGCTCTAAAGGTCCCTTTGTTACTGTATGTCTTTTGGCAGAGATGACAGGTTATGGGCAACCCAGAAGGCAGGCTGGCAAGGCTCTGGTCGGCCTTCTCCATCAGGACACAGATGGGGTACTCATCTTCCCCGGGAACAAGGCTCGGCCCTTCACAGTTCCCATCACTGTCCTCCATAAGCACAGTGCCTTCCTCACTCACCCCATCAGAGTCCCAGGAGGAATGGCTGCTACTCTCTGACTTCATGCTTGAGGTAGTACTCAAATCCAGGATGGTGCCCTCGCTCAAGGGGCCGGAGTTGTAGCTCTCCAGGCTGGCATTGTGGACTTGGGTTATTGGGAAAACCAGACTGCCCATTCGACTTGTTCCTTTGAAAATGACAGATGTCTGGGAGGCTTGCTGTGTAAAAGCCACATCCTGATAGGCTTCCTTAGCCACATCTTTTAGAAGGTAAGCTGCACGGAAGTGGTCTTCACTGCTCTCCAGTGCTTCTTGGCTCAATGCTTTTTGGTGAAGGTTTAGGTTTGAGCTGTGTCTACAAGAGTGAAAAGATGATTAGTAATGTGTTGGGCTATTTTAGAAACAGTCATCATTCTGAGTGGAGAGACTTGGTAGATACCAGGAAAAACGTGTGGTATGGGAGCACTGGTGATAAGGGGGTAGGCCCCCATGGGATGTAACACCTGTTTAGTGGATACAGGCCCACTATTGTCCATTGCTTGTCAGAAGTTAGTGTTCACCAGGAAAGCCGACAGTCTGGAAACTGAAAATATGTAGTCCTCTTTGATTTCCACTGTCTGTATGATATACTTTCTGTATCTCACTGTTTCAGAGCTCGTATCTGCTTCTGCATATGAAGAAGCAGGCTGGTTTAGACATACCCCTTCTTCCAGGAAGCTTGCCTTAATTTCTCACGGTGCCTTCCCACGTGCCCACAGCAGCATCCCCTCATTGCAGAAGTCATCACATTCAACTGTAATTGTCTGTTTCTGGTCTGTCTCCCAGAATGGCTAGACTACATCAACTAGACCAGTTTAACTGGGACACTGGAACCAGGAGATCCCAGGAGAAAACTGGTCACAAACTATAAGGACCTAAGAAGAGGACTTTATTTCAATGAAATCAGGAAATATTACCTTCTGGGTTGCACTGTCAAATATAATAGCCACTCACCATACATGGATACTGAGCACCTGAAATGTGACTAGTGTCATATGTTGAAAGGATAATATTTTGGATATACTAAATTAAATATTAAATTTTAATGCATCTGCTTTTTATTTTTTTTTTTTTACTTTTTTACAGTGGCTATTAGACTATTTAAAATTTCCTGTGAAGCTTGCATCGTATTTCTATCGGATAGCATTGGTCTAGAGCACTGACATCCTAAAAGTTCTACAAGTGTGGGTAAGAATCTGATTGGTTAGAATTGCGCATGTAGTTTAGTTCATATTTGTAATGTTTCACTATCCTATACCAGACAGAAGTTTTGCAAATGCAGCAGAATAAGCATACCACCAATCTTCTACCCAATGATTACTCTTGAAGGGCAGATAATGAGTATCCATTATGACACACGCATTTTAGTCATATGTTATCATTTGGAAGTAACCTGTAAATCAATGTTGCTCTTCCTTAGAAATCCTCTGCTAACTTTTGACAAGAAAAAACAATCCTTACCAAGGGGGTTACAATCTTATAGGTGACAGGACAATTATTCCAAATAGAGAAAATATTCCCCCAATACATATCAGAATGTATGGCAGGGTCAAGTTGGGGAAAACATCTTCACCAAAATAACTAAGAATTGAATTTTCTAAATCCCCAAAGACACGTGTGTGGGAAGCTAATCATGTTTTATAAAATGTATAAAATTTACTGTTCAACTTCTGTCTTCTATTCCCTTACACATATTTTCTGGACATAATCAGAATTTTACTCCCAGATAACATACTTTGCCAGCAGCCCTTCTTCTTTTTTTTTGAGACAGTCTCACTCCACCACCAGGCGCCAGTCTGGACTGCAGTGGCACAACCTCAGCTCACTGCAACCTCCGCCTCCCGGGTTCAAGCAATTCTCCTGTCTCTGCCTCCCGAGTAGCTGGGACTACAGGCACGCGCCACCATACCCAGCTAATTTTTTTGTATTTTTAGTAGAGACGGGGTTTCACCATGTTGGCCAGGATGGTCTCGATCTCTTGACCTTGTGATCTGCCCGCCTCGGCCTCCCAAAGTGCTAGGATTACAGGCGTGAGCCACCGCGCCCGGCCTGCAAGCAGCCCTTCTTAACTCCAACTCTGCCCTGTGATTATGTCAGCCTTCTAGGTTGAAGGGGCTGGTATGTGCCAGCAGAAAACCAGATACTGGGTTGACATACAGGTTCCAGTACATACAGGTGATTAAAAAGAAAGACAAACACATTTATTGGAACCTAGTGCAGAAAGGTCCCTACTGCAACAAAGCAAACCTCTGGGCCTCATACCCAACTCCTGAGTATTCCATGCATACTAATAGGTAACTTGTGGGCTCTCTCACCCCTCTCAAGCCTTAGAAGTTTCATGTCCCCTAAGACCAGTAACTACTACAACTGTAAAAACCCTCTGGATCATGTACCAGGCTTTCAGTTTCTAGGACTTTGCTAATCCTGTACTCATTGCCCATGTCTGCATCTCTTCCCTTCAACCTCTACCTCTCTCTTCCAACTCTTCCTCTTGGCTTCTATTTTGATTAGTTGAGACCAGTGGTTCTCAGAGTGTGGTCTGAGCGCCCCTAGTGGTTCCTGAGGCCCTTTCGAGGAGTTCTGAAGTCAAAGTTTCATAATTCTGAGATATTATTTGCCTTTTTCGCTTTCATTGTCTCATGAGTGCACAGTGGAGTTTTTCAGAGGTTACGTGACATGATTTTGCAACAGAGCATATGCAGAAGCAGATATGAGAATCTAGTTGTCTTTACGAAGTCAGACGTTAATGAGATTTACAAAAATGTAAAACAAAGCCACTCATCTCACTAAATTTTGCTTTGGAAAATGTAGTTTTTTGAATAAACATATGTTAATATATAAAGTTGAATAATTTTTTATTTTTAATTTCTAAAATAAATTTTGATAGATATAACCCAAATAGAGAGCAGCTCTTGAGTAACCTTAGGTTTAAGTATTTGTAAAGGGGTTATAAAACGAAAATGTTTCAGAGGTACTACTGTAGACATACCCCTTCTTCCAGGAAGCTTTCCTTAACTTC
Organism: Cacajao melanocephalus; assembly: GCA_963573385.1. NCBI lineage: Eukaryota > Metazoa > Chordata > Mammalia > Primates > Pitheciidae > Cacajao > Cacajao melanocephalus. The sequence continues at coordinate 16,559 of CAUYLG010045809.1, read as the reverse complement.
TCAAGGTGCCCTCCCATGTACCCACAACAGCCTACACTTCCTCCATTGTAGAAGTCATCACATTCAACTGTAATTGCGTGTTTCTGGTCTGTCTCCCCAACTACAGAAGTCTTCTGTGGGCAGGGATTATGTCCCCAGCACCTAACATTGAAAGTTCTTAATATTCACGGGGTAAATAAGCATCCAGGGTGCTGTCCTAGTCCCTTCCTGATGGGTCTTGCTAACTGTTGCTGGCAGTAGCAGTGGCTCAAAGAGAAGTTAGCTGTCCCTACAGCAATGCAGTTCTCAATCTCTGACTGAGAGAAATGGTGTTAGGTCTGGGCCTGCCCATAAAATCCTATTTAAAATACTGTCACTTAAATCATAGATTCTAGGTAAAATGCATTTCAAGTTCTAGACTACTGGAATTAGTGGTTTTAATTTAGAATGCAAGATGCTTTCCTGTTGTGGCGATAGGGAAGGGCTCAGATCTATTAATGCAAATAGGTCAGAACATAAGGAAATACTAAATCTATGTAAAATAAGTATCAAATAAAAAAGTATCTGAATCCAATATGCCTTCTAATTTAGTAGATAGTGTAGGCTAGAACAGGATCATAAATATCAAAGATAATATAACCAAGATAACTGTCTCTTTTTAATAGCTTATTCATGAACAAACACTCCTCCTCTTGGAGGCTAAAGGAGAAGGACTGGTTCACTAATTAGGGTACCTTGGTGGTTTGGTTCAATATCCTATCAGTAGAAACATTGATTTAATATAAACATTTAACTAATATCTCCTGTGCTCTATCCTCTTTGCTAAAGACAATGAGTATGTTCTTATGAGCCCTGTCCAGGAATGCATGTGGGAGTCTGTACCTTTTCACCGTCTTAACAAATTAGGTAGGCATTACAACTTGGACTAAATGTTCATGTTGAACTGCTTCAAGTCAAGCTTGTTTCTGCAAATGTAGCATTTTAATATTCAGTGCACTATTTAGTATTTATCATATTGCATTTCATCGGGCAGCTGATCTTTTCCATAAGCCTCCTGGGGCCATCTTTTGGTATGCTTGCTCTTCCACTTATAGGCTAGGGAGGAAGGTGACCTGAAGAGTGGTTAAGTGACTCAAGTTCATGAAGAAAAGCATAGGCAAGACGGTAACACTAGTGCTATCCCCACAGTGATGAGATATGCTCTATAGCGGGGCACTTTGTCAACAATTTGCCTCTATGTTAGTCATGAAAACTTAGGATCTTTCAACCAGAAATCACAGTCCCTGAAACCACCTGCCAATTACCTTTATTCTTTTATATCTTAATATTTAAAAAAACCTTCAATCAAGCAGTGATTCTTCCTTTTAAATGTAGCTGAGTAACTAGAAATAAACTATTTTATTTTATGGATTTCATATTATCAAATGACATTGAGTCAAGTTTTGGTAAGCTATAGTAGTAATTTAAAAAGCTCCCTTCTCACTCTATTGAAACAGTTATTTAGGCTTTACTCTACCTGCTAATGTGACAAGTAGTTCATGATTTCTTTTTTTTTTTTTTTGAGACAGAGTCTCACTCTTTTGCCAGGCTGGAGTGCAGTGGCGTGATCTCGGCTCACTACAACTTCCGCCTCCCAGGTTCAAACGGTTCTCCTGCCTCAGCCTCCTGAGTAGCTGGGACTACAGGCATGCAAAATCATGCCCAGCTAAGTTTTGTATTTTTATTAGAGGCAGGGTTTTACCATGTTGGCCAGGATGGTCTCGATTTCTTGACCTTGTGATCCACCCGCCTTGGCCTCCCAAAGTGCTGGGATTACAGGTGTGAGCCACCGCACCAGGCCGAAGTTCATGATTTCTTATCCCATTCCCTTGGGGCTGGATGTGTTTCTAAATTCAGAATTTCTCAGACTCCCTGTTTACTGGAAACCACTAATTCCAGTAGTCTACTAAATGATGCATATAATGAAACATTGTTAATGCCCTATAATAAATCCATTACTATCTGTACTACACATATATTTATAAATCCACACAAAAGAAGATGAAAGAAGATTACAAATAACCTCACATCACTTCAGGTCAGGTTTTGCAGCCATATTAGGTTAGGAAATATGAAAATTCATAGAACAGTGTTTCTCAAACTGTGGCCCCCAGAATAGTAACATCAGCATCATCTGATAACTTGTTAAAAATGCCAACTCTTGGGCCTCACCCCAGACCTAATGAAATGGAAATTCTAGGGTGGGGCCCAGAAGTCTATGTTTTAACAACTCTCCAGGTGATTCTGATGCATGTTAAAGTTTAAGAGCCACTGCCTTAGAAAAAATGATTGCCAACAGAGGCCTTACCTGTCTCTGCTCCTGCGGGAGGGAAAGGTAGCATTACAGCCCTCCACTGTGCATGTGTGTGTTTCTTTGACATGCATATTCTTGTAATGCATTTTCACACTGCAAGCATTTTTAAAGGTCTTCTTACAGATGTCACACTGGAAGCGATTTTCTTCCATCTGCCTTGCTAATGCATGCTGACCCATGTGCTCCAGTTCTTTAGAATCTTCAAGACAAGGAAAAGCCATTCCCCTGTTGGACAAAGCATTGAAGAGTCCCCCAGCCAGCAGGCGCTGCTGCAGTTCCATGTATTCAGAAAAAGGAACTTGGGGCTCCATCCCATGTGTGAAGTAGTGTTCATGGACACCATCCTCGACCTCCCTTGGCACCATGATCAACGCTGGTGTCTGCTCAGTCTCCCTCTCTGAGTTGTGTGTGGCCTGCTCAGGGGCTTGGCTGATGGCTCCACTGGACTCAATCACTGATTCACGATGGCAGGGCCTCTCTCCTTCAAAGAGAGGCTTCCCTAAGCTTCCTGACTGTGTGTGCTGCTCCTCAGATACTCTGTGTGACCGAGGACTGCAGGCCTCCTGCTCATCTTCACTGACCACCTGCAGGGGCATGTCTTCATCTGAGCTGAGGTTGTGTCTTTTCTCATTAGCTATTTCCACAGCTTCTTTCTCTATTTTGATAGGCATACTGGACTTCCTGGATTTCTTCTTGGGAAGGGTATCAAATGGCATTTCATTTGAAACCAGCTGTTCTGGGATTGAAGAGGACAACAGTGGGAGGGAAGGCAGCATCCCAGGCGTGTTTGCTACCTCGGCAGGTGTGGCTGGACTGCGGTAAAAAGGAAGGACTGGCTGGACTGTCTTTAGGTTAGGAAAAAGCACACCATTTTGCCCAATGTTTGGGAAGGCTGGTTGGCCTTTGGAATCCTCTCCTGAACCAGGGTAGCTGGGAAGAGGCCTATAGTCTGGGGACGTCACTGTGAAACCTGGGCACTTGTAGTTCTCAGAGCTGGCCAGGTTCAGGCTGTTCCTGAGGTCTTTGTCCCGGTTATTTCTGTTCATTGGCATGTGCAGCCGAGGGTTGGGGTTGGCGCTATGGCGATTCCGGCTCCTTAGGGAGCTGAACACCATGTTACACCCTTCGATGGTGCATTTATGCTTGATCTTCAGGTGGACGGCATTGTAGTGGATTTTGAGGGTGCCTTTGTCATAGAAGGTCTTCTCACATGCAGTGCAGAATACCCGGCCCTTCTTTGTACCAAGGCTATTCCTCTCCGGCTTCACTTTAACCTCAGGGGATAACTGTGTCCTTTCAAGCTTAGTGACAATGTTATATGAGCTGGAGTCACTTAAATGGGTGCTGTCTTTTTTAGTAATAGCATCTGGACAGTTTAAACACTGATCTTTTTCAACCTGAAATGGTGTGGAACTGGAAGTTAAGAAGCTGCTGTTAGGGAAGGGCCCATGGACTTCCTGTTTGGGGTCCTGACTTTGGTCATGACCCTGCTCCAACATATATTGTTCAGGCAGTGACCCTATCAGTGCTGGAGGCAGAGGGTTGAAGAACTGGAAAGGCAGCATGAAAGTCATGTTGCTTATGAGGTTCTCAAAGGGGTGTATACTGCTGGGGTTTCCTTTGTCCACAGGAGTGGGAAGGCTAGAACTCCTGTGGCTGCAGCTCTCGATGAAAGCCCTGATATCTACATTTGCTGTGGAAGGTGGTATGATGATGGACTGCTCTTCTTTCTCTTGAATTGCCATGAGTTCAACTATGGATTTGGTCTCTCCAAAACGAAGGAACTGCTGCAAGGTGGCCACTTCTTCCTCACTGGTCATGATGCTCCAGTGATCCAACACCTTTCCTGATGCATCCTAAACCCAAACCAGATTTTAGAAGTGTGATCAAGTTACAACTCTTTATCCTTTTCTCTAAAAATGTAGTCCACTAGACTATAGGATACCTTTGTACATATGAGAAAAAGATGAACGCAGGGCTTTGGAGAATTTAGTCCCTGTACACCCTACTCTCCCAGGCCAGAAGCTTTGTGCAGAACATAAGCTGCACATATATAAGCAGTAGTGTTACAATTAGTGCAAAACAGAGAAATAAAATATTACTTAAGCTGAAGTAAGGGAAATGTGGTGATTATTTTTCACCTCATTTCAGACCAATTGGTTGTCTTGCATTAGACATAATAATTTTCCCTATTAAATTAAAATATGTATCATTTGAACAAAGTAGCTTCCTTATCTAAAGAAGATAGATGGAACAATCAGGCCTAGATATAGCTCAAATATTCATTTGCTGCAAGTTTAATAATCTTCCTAAGCAACTAACATCAGAAAACAAATGAACCTGTATTGATCTATTGCCCATGTTCACAAAGCAGAGCTGTAATTACACTGGAGTGTTGGAGATCTTTCAAACTATAGAAAGGCCTAACTTTTCCCAAAACTACAATAAATATTTTATCATAGAACATGTATTTGATGGCCTACTGAGATTTTTCACAGTGCATGTAAGAGTTTTGAAGATGATGAAGAATGTAACATCATAAATTTTTCATGCACTAGAGGCTCAAGGTAATTGATTCCATATTTTTAATCCTAACACTAGAAAGCAAGATTATTAGGATCATTAAATATGATCTACGTCATAATGTAAGATCATAATGCTACTCTACATAAATCGTCGTTTCTAGTCTGCTGGGGGTCCTGCACTAGAGGTGAGAAAACATTTTTACAGGGAATGATTATCAGCTTTTGAGTTAAAAAGAAGTGAGTACAAATTCTGGGTTTGCCACATACTAGTGAAATGACTTTCAGCATGATTTTGAGGCACTCTGAGCCTCTGGGTTTTTTAATTGAAAATGGGGATAATATACCTAACTCTTAAGATTATTAGAAGAGGATCTAGGTCTATAAAATTGTTATTAGTGTTCATCTTAATTACATTGCCTATCTCAGTAAGACTGACATCTATGTTGGTCTTGGAAATATGTCTGCCTCCCATTTCATTAAAATTTTTATCAAAATTTGACATTTTCTAGTGTAAATACAATGCTGTAGCTGTTTCATATCTTAAAGGAATGATGTCTCATCTTAGGAAACATGTTATTTGCTTCTAAAAACACCTTGATGGCCTCTTTGGAAATGAAACATGAGGCCTACACACTCGTAGTATGATCTGGGAATAGAGGTAAAATAATCTGCAAAATAAAGAGGACAGAGAGGATTAAGGGCTTGGAATACTGGAGAAAAGAGAATGTATGAAGAGGCCAAAAGAAAACTGGGGTATGGGGAGGGAGGGAGGGAAGGAAGGAGAGGCATATATATATACACATATACATATACAGAGAGAGAGAGAGAGAGAGAATAAGCAAATGCATACATGAACACAAATATCATAAAAAATAGAGCCTAGGAAGGAAAAACATCAGTGAGATGGCAGAAGGCTTTAAAGAATAGGTAGGTGTGCCATGAAATCGTACGTTATTTGCTGTGTGGTTCTGTAAGTTCCCTTTCTCACTCCCAAACCCTCAGTAAAATCTGATACAGACAGCACCTTTTTTTTTTTTTTTTTTTTTTTTTTGAGATGGAATCTCATTCTGGTGCCAGGCTGGAGTGTAGTGGCATGATCTCGGCTCACTGCAACCTCCGCCTCCTGGGTTCAAGCAATTCTCCTGCCTTGGCTTCCCAAGGAGCTGGGACTATAGGCACATGCCACCACGCCCAGCTAATTTTTGTATTTTTAGTAGAGATGGGGTTTCACCATGTTGGCCAGGATGGTCTCGATCTCTTGACCTCGTGATCCACCCGCCTCAGCCTCCCAAAGGGCTGGGATTACAGGCATGAACCACTGCGCCCAGCCGACAGACAGCATCTTGTGTCAGTAAGTAGTTTAGGACTAATGAAAAATGTGGAGGCAGCACCCGAAATGGGGCAACTGGTTTATTGTGGAAGAGGTAGTTTAGTAAAAGCCAAATCAAAGAATATGTAATACTACCATACCCTAAAGCTTCATAGGTATCTTGAGGGAAAGCCTTGGACTCCCCCCAAGAACATGAGGTAGGGGCTTAGGCCATTAGAAAAAGTATTAAAGGGAACGATGGCCACCAAGGGTGGTAGCATTGGGAAATAACAGGGTTATATCAGTTATATGGGCAAAAATTTCAGAAAACACCCTAGGAGGACAATGGTCATGGTTACTGTACCTGTAGCACGTATCCACGGATGTAATCCTGAAGGGTCCAGTCCAAGGCATGGAGGATCTGGAGAACTTCATCTTGCTTCAACACACTGAAGAGCCGGTCCAGTAGGATTTTTAGGCGAACAGGGATGGCCTGGGTCCCATAGAGCATGAGGCTGCTAATATCAAACACCACATTGGACTGGACAATTTCCACTTGGCTTGTTGGATACATGGGGGGAATCCTTAGCTTACTTAGAGCTGAAAAATCAAATTGAGAAAGTGGCATTTTGAAAAGTTCTAATTGTAAGAGAAGCACTGCAAAAAAAGTACATTAGGACTAATTATTGGTTATTTGTTCCACAGAAAATACATGAATATACAAATGATTAAATACCTTAATAGCTATGAAACTTCAAATTATTTATAGGAACTTCTAAAATAAATGAACTGGCCTGAGACTTTTATCCCTTTCTTGTGGCTTTGCTAAGGAGAGAAATAGTCACAAACAAAGAAACAAGGAAAAGGGAGAAAAACTGAGGTGGCAGGTGCATAATCAAGAGGATGGATAATCAGGAAGCATAGAGTCTCGGGGTGAAGAATCTGGGCTTGGGAATCTGAAGAGATCTGGGTTGGAGCATTAGTTGTGGGACTTGACATTTTCTAGTTTTGGGGCTTGACAAATTAACCCCTCTAAGGCCATGCTATCCAATGTAATAGCCACTAGTCACATATGGCTATTTAGATTAAAATGAATTAAAATTAAATAAAATTAAAAACTCCATTCCTCAATTACACTAGTTGCATTTCAAGTACTCAGTAGTGGCTACTGCAGAGTTGTCAGATTTGGCAAATAAAAAAATAGGATACCCAGTTAAATCCAAATATAAATTTCAGATAAACAATGAATGGGCAGGATATAGCTATACTAAAAATATTCATTGGGACATATCTAGGCTAAAACATTTTCTGTTGCTTATCTGAAATTCAAATTTGACTGAGCATTCTGTATTTTATCTGGCAACCCTAGGCTAGAGGCTGTAATAGACAGAACAGAACATTTCCATCGTTACAGAATGATACCACTGAAGCACCAGTTTCTACATCTTTACTTTTTATTTATTTATTTATTTATTTATTTATTTTGGAGGTTAATAAGACACTGACCATATAGATTAGTTAAGATTCAAGACTCTTTGAATCTTAGACTATTAGCTGGGACATACTAGTAACTTACTAGTTAGTTTACTAGTTAGCTGTCATTCTTAGATATTAAATCAGTTCCTGAATAACTGTAAGTTACTTAGAGGTAACACTACAGGCCAAGAGAGGGTGAAAAATAAAGTTACCATGGGCCACCCATCCATGTTTGCATTGCTCACACTGACGGTGGTTTATTTTCCCGGGTTTGAAACTTTGGCAACTACAGTTCAGAGTACAGCTGATAGCCTGAAAAAGAGGAGAACACAGGTATGTGCAGCATATAAGTGATGTGTGAAACATTCATTGTATTTCAAACAAAACATATGCCTCCATTTGGCAGCATTTATTGAGCAATATGTGCCCACCGTGTGCCAAGCCCAGAGGTGTATATTGTACTCTTGAAAGATGAGCAGCCAGCCCTGCACCTGGAGACCATGAACATATTACACAGATATTCCACATTCAGGAATGTGCTTAAACATCAGAACTTTTTATAAGATTTCTGTTAGAAGGAAATATCCTGCACTGTTATTAAGGTCATAGAAAGGGTAAACAGTCATATTTTCACCAAATTTCTAAGTTGAACAAAGCAGCAACCCTGAAAGTATACAGAAGCTGTCCTGGAACAGGTAAAAGGGAGAATGATCTAAACTGAGAGTAATCCACATATGGAATTTGTTTCTCCCACAGATATGGTAGGAACTGAAAATATAAATAGATTTGAGAACATGTAATAGCTAACTACACTGAAGATGATTCCCTGACTCTACTCACTGAACTATGTGGCTGTCACAGACAGACACAGGCTGAACAAGCCTTGCATCAGTGCTCCTTGCATGTTATGGTGCCATGTTTTATAAGGGGGTGAGTGCAGAGTGTACAAAAATATAGCTGAAATTGAAAACAGAGATGTACGTGTCCAACAAAGTTCTAGTATTAAAAACAAAGCTTTGGCCAGGCATGGTGGCTCACACCTGTAATCCCAACACTTTGGGAGGCCAAGTTGGGCAGATCATGAGGTTAGAAGTTAGAGACCAGCCTGGCCAATGTGGTTAAACCCCATCTCTACTAAAAATACAAAAATTAGCTGGGTGTGGTGGTATGTGCCTGTAGTCCCAGCTACTTGGGAGGCTGAGGCAAAATTGCTTGACCCCAGGAGGCGGAGGTTGCAGTGAGCCAAGGTCACACCGTTGAACTCCAATGTGGGTGACAGAGCAAGAATATGTATATATATATAAAGCTTCATATGTATTTTTAAAGATGAGTTTCTCAAAGGAGACACACAGTCCTGAAGAATATAATTTATTATTAAACAGAAAAAGCCCTCAAAGGAGCTTTGTCAGTGAGGTGAGGTTCCTGGGAAGAGCTATTGGGTAGAATTTGTATGATTCACGGGAGTTTTGAAACTGGGGAGAGAGAGAGAGAGAGAGAACGCGCGTATATGCGCGCGTGCTCGTGCATCTGGAAGAAGGATAACAAAGCCTTACAATTAAGGGTTTAAATCTCTAATCGCCAATTGAGGGACTATGTGGCCCTGCATGGGGGAGAAGGAAGGGAGAATCTGGCTGAAGAAATTCATTTTAAGGAGTGTATGATCAATCTTCACTTAAAAATTGGTTGCTGGTGGGGACTATAAAATGGCACAGCCACTTTGGAAAACATTCTGGCAGTTCCTCAAAAAGTTAAACACAGAGTTACTATATGACCCAGAAATTTCATTCCTAGGTATATATCCAAAATAACCAAAAACATATGCCTACAAAAACTTGTATATGAAAATTCATAACAGCATTATTCACAATAGCCAAAAAGCAGAAACAACCCCAACATCCATCAACTTATGAACAAACAGAATGTGCCGTATCCATTCAATGGAATACTACTGAACAATAAAAATAAAATACTGATATATGCTACAACATGGATGAACTTTGAAAATACTATGTACCGAGAGAAGCCAGGCACAAAAGTCACAGATTGTATGATTCCATTTACATGAAATGTCAAGAACAGGCCAATTGATAAAGACAGAAAGCAGATTAATAGTGACCTTGGGCTGTGAGGGGTGGGGTATGGATTGAAGTGACTGCTAGTGGGCAGTAGTTGGAGGGACTGTGTTCATTTTGGTTTGTTTTCACCTTTGAGAAAAACAACTTTATTGAGATACAATTCACATATCATATAACTCACCTATTTAAAGTATACAATTCAGTGTTTTTTAGCATATTCACAGAGTTATGCAACCATCATCACAATCTAATTCTGGAACATTTTCATCTTACCCAAAAGGAAGAGGTACAAGTTTACGGTAGACACATGTTTTCATTTCTCGTGGGCATAGTCCTAGAAGTAGAACTACTGGATTGCATAGTAATTCTTGTTTAACATTTTAAGAAACTGCCAAACTTTTCCAAAGCAGCTGCATCGTTTTACATTCCCACCAGCAACATATGAGAGTTCGAATTTCTCCACATCCTTGTCAACATTTGTTATTTATCTATCTTTTTTATTATAACCATCCTAGTGATTATGAGTGGGATCTCATTATGGTTTTGATTTGCATTCTCCTGATGGCTAATGGCTCAGCATCTTTTCATGTGCTTACTGGCCATTTGTATGTCTTTGGAGACATGTCTATTCATATCTTTTGCCTATTTTAAAATTGGGTTGTTTGCCTTTTTAGTAGTGAGTTACACAAGACCCTTATATATTTTAGGTACATGTGTATTACCAGACATATAATTTGCATACACTTTCTCCCATCCTTGGGTTATCTTCGCTTTCTTGATGGTATACTTTGAAGCACAGAAGTTTCAAATTTTGACTATGTTTTCTTTTTGAGGTGATGAAAATGTTCTAAAATTAGATAGTAGTGATAGTTGCAGAACCCTATGAATATACTAAAAGTCACTTGACTGTACACTCTATAAGAGTGAATTTTATGATACGTCAATTACATCTCAATAAAAACATTATTTAAAAACTGGCTGGGCGCAGTGGCTCATGCCTGTAATCCTAGCATTCTGGGAGGCTGAGGTGGGAGGATCACCTGAGGTCAGGAGTTCAAGACCAGACTGGCCAACATATTGAAACCCCATCTCTACTAAAAATACAAATATTAGCCAGGTGTGGTGGCACGCACCTGTAGTCCCAGCTACTCTGGAGGCTGAGGCAGGAGAATCACTTGAACCTCGGAGGTGGAGGTTGCAGCCTGGGCAACGGAGTGAGACTGTGTCTCAAAAAACAAAACAAAAACCAATGATCCTGCTTAAATACAGGTTAAATTTTTCATGATTTGTCTTCTACGATTTCTTTTGGACTAGAATGGGTTTGAACACAGCTGCAGCTAGGCATTTTCAGGTGAGGCAATAGGGTGGCATAGGGATGTTCATAACTGAGGTGTGCAGTAAACAGCAACAGGATTGCCTAATCCAGTCAAGAGGCTACCAAAACACAGGAGATGTGGGAGAAAAGGTGTTGCTCTTGTAAATTATACAGTATAATATGAACAACTCCATGCAATTACACTGCCTTACTTTAATAATGCATGCATTCTTAAGGGTGATGCTATCATCCCCAAAGTAATAAAAATTGGTCCTGGGGAGTGAAAGAATTACTCTATGTATAAACACAATGTATATACATACAAAAACCTATATCAAAATGGTGTGATACTAAAATTTCATTGGAGAGGCACAATTAGGAAAATATCCCTAAAATCTCCTTAGGTGTGGAGGTTAATGAAAAGAAGATTGAGAAACACTGTTCTAATGTCAGAAATTATTTTACATTTTGGTTAAAGAGTTTCTACTTGTATAAACATATTCAAATGTATTAAATACACGAACAGTATACATCTATGTAAGTATGCTTATACACATAATGATATTGTTACCTTGAATGTAAGTTAAAGGATAAAAGTGAGTGATGGTTAAATTTACATTACACATTGTCAAAACAAAAATCCCAAAAGGATGGCACCATTAACTTAGTTGTAGTACACCTAAAATGTTGTCCAGCATCTCAGACTCGGCTGCAACCTTCTGAACATCAGCTCACGGATGAACCAATTATTGCTACATTCTCAACAGTACCAGTACACCTAGTACTAAACCTCTGAAATATTTCACAATCTAGATTATATGACCATTTTAAAGAAAATTTTTAAAAGAGAGAAAAGTTTTTATTTTGGATTACATCCCTCAAAATGCCATTAATTATTTCTTTATTTATTGAGATGGAGTCTTGCTCTGTTGCCAGACTGAAGTGCAGTGGTGCGATCTTGGCTCACTGCAACCTCTGCCTCCTGGGTTCAAGCGATTCTCCTGCCTCAGCCTCCCAAGTAGCTTGGATTACAGGTGTGTGCCACCAAACCTGGCTAATTTTTTTTTTATATTTTAGTAGAAACGGGGTTTCACCATGTTGGCCAGAATGGTCTTGATCTCCAGACCTTGTGATCCGCCCATCTCGGCCTTCAAAAGTGCTGGGATTACAGGCGTCAGCTACCGTGCCTGGCCTATTTTTTTGTTTTTATTAATTAATTAATTAATTTTGAGATGGAGTCTCACTCTATTGCCCAGGTTGGAGTGCAGTGGCACAATCTCGGCTCACTGCAACCTCTGCCTCCTGGGTTCAAGTGATTCTTCTGCCTCAGCCTCCCCGTAGTTGGTATTACAGACATGCACCTCCACACCTGGCTTTTTTTTTTTTTTTTTTGTATTTTTAGTAGAGACAGGTTTCACCATATTGGCCAGGCTGGTCTCAAACTCCTGACCTCAGGTGATTCACTTGCCTCAGCCTCCTAACGTGCCAGAATTACAGGTGTGAACCACCACACCAGGCCCCATTCACTCTTTAAAAACAAGATGTTAGAACTATATGAGTAAATTCACATTTTGCTTATTTGGAAAATAAGACCTGCTTTAACCAGAAGTAGAGATGTCCTTAAGCACATGCTTCTTTCGCTCCCTGAAGACTCTGCTCAAAAGGCTCGCGCGACCTAGGAAACTAGGTGACTGTCTGAGGTTCAGCACAGCAAAACCACAGAGGGAACAATTCCAAGCACATTTCATAGATTGACTGAAACTTATATTTTGCATCTCTTGTCACCTGATTCAGATTTTCTCAACTTTGGCACTACTGACATTTTGACTGGATAATGCTTTGCGGTGGGGTGGCTGCTCTGTGCAATGTATGATGTTTGGTCAGCATCCCTGCCTGCTACAAACCAGACGCCAGTTACTCCCTACCCTCCAGTTGTAACCAAAAATGAAATGTCTCCAGATACTGCCAAATGCCCCTGGTGGGGGGCCTATAGTTTTAGTTTGGGGACAATTTTAACTTTAGTTTTGGGACAATTTTAAATAATTTTTTTCATAATTCAATGAACAAATGCAGCTTTGTAAGAAATATTCTTGTCATTCTCCAGGAACCCAACTGAATAAGGCTTAATAAAGCTCATTAAACATCTATGGAAATAAATCTCAGAGGAATTATTTGTGAACTAAAAATAGCTAATTACAGTGTCTAAGAAAACTTCCAATATCAAGGCCCTTGGGTTTTTCCACCCATCTTAGAATTCCACAACATAGTAAAATTACAGCACCACTATCTAAAGATAAATGAAAACTTCCAAAGTGAAATCAAACCAAAATATTCTAATTACAGGACAAAAAGTACTCATGTAAATCAAAATGGGAAACTCTTAAAATTATATCCTTTGGAATCCATTCTTATTCCATTCTTCAGAAACATAAAGCAGATGTTTACAACATTCTGAACTCATCAAGACATGATTATTTCTTTTTGACGCACTCATCTTAATCAGACTATTTCCAGAATTGCTATTAGTCACTTTGATTTGCTACAAATCAACATTCAAAATTCTGGTTTGCTTTTTTGTAACTATTGTTTGCTCATTCATCTAAAAACCACTGACATACCTAGTATGTAATGGAAGATTAGGTTTGCAGTTTTGGGATAGAAAGTTATGACCTAGTTTTTAGGCAGGCTGTGGGGACTAACTTCGTCTCTCAAACACCCTATTCTACCTTCAACTTGAAGACGTGCTACCACAGGTCTCCTGTCAGGAGATGCTGAATTGAATTCCTGGCAATGGTCAGGCTAGGCACATAGTTAGGTATATATACAGATATTCAGTGCTGGACAGAGTAGACCTCTCAGAGGATTTGAATAATTGAGCTCAGAATAAAAACTGTTTAGTTCAAAGCTGTTTTCATCTCTAGCACGTGCATATACTTTCATTTCACTGAAGATAAATTCAGGGGGATATTCTTGGGGGACTAACTGGAAAGGGGGAGAGGGAAAATAGACCTTTGGGGTTCCTAGATTCACAGCACTGGCCCTTTGAGTGGAGTCATTTGTGTTGATTAAAATCAAATAAAATGTAAAATTCAGTTCCTTGGTCACACTAGCCACATTTCAGGTGCATAGCAGCAACATGTAGGTAGTGGCTACTCTTTTGGACAGTGGAGATATGGAACATTTCCATTATCACAGAAAGTTCTATTGGACAGGGCTGAGTTTAATGGTGTGTAGATTAGCCCCAGCATCTGCTTTTTGACATGGTAAAGCTCATTTTTAACATGTGATCTATTTTAATCCTTACTACAATGCTGTGAAAGGAGAATTATTCTCAGGAAACTTAAATTTGTGAAAGATCTGTAACATGCTCAAGGTCACACAGTTGGTGAGCCTTACTGAGCATTTATTACATGTGAGACACTGTATTAATCAGTGTACATGTATTATTTCATTTCTTTCGCATGACTACTCAGGGAGGTTAGGTATTACTATCCCCATTTTATAGATTAGGAAGGTGAAGAACTTACAGGCTACTGGGATGGTATCAAATTTGGATACTAGGGGAGGATTATGCCTTGAAATATCAGTATTTGGTGCTAACTACAGTTATATTTATGGTTCATTTAATCCCTATGACCACTTTTGGAGTTAGGCATTATGATACACATTCTGCAGATAAGGACATTAAAGTTCCACACAGTAAGGAAATTTCATTCATTGAATAAGTATTTACTGAGCATTTATGAGCCAGGCATTGTTCTAAATTCTAGAGGTTAAAATGTTGAACAAGACTGATGAGGTCCCTACCTTCAAGGAGCTTATATTCTAGAGGGCAGAGATAGGAAATGAACAACAAACAATATCATTTCAGAATAAGGCAAGTGTTATGAAAGAACTAAGAAGAGGCTGAGTGCAGTGGCTCATGCCTGTAATCCCACCACTTTGGGAGGCCGAGGCAGGCCGATCACGAGGTCAGGAGTTCCAAGATGAGCCTGGCCAACATGGTGAAACCCTGTCTCTACTAAAAATACAAAAATTAGTCAGGCATGGTGGCACATGCCTGTAATCCTATCTGAGAGGATGAGGCAGGAGAATCACTTGAACCTGGAAGGCAAAGGTTGCAGTGAGCCAAGATTGCGCCATGGCACTCCAGCCTGGGCGACATAGACTACGTCTCAAAAAATATAAATAATAATAATGAAAAGAACTAAGAAGAAAGCTATGCTTGTGATTTAACTGGGTAGCATGGAGGGATAGGAACAGGAGCAAGAATCTTTTAGATTGAGTCATCACCAAGAGCCTTTGAGGAGGTAACATCTGAATTGAGTCCCAAGGGATGTCAAAGAGTTGGTCATGTGCAGACTGGAGACGGAGGGAGTATTTAAGGCAGAAGGCACAGCAAGTGCAAAGGCTATGAGGCGCAAAAGAGACTGGGGTGTTTAGGGAACAGTTAAGGGGCCAAGTAGCTGGAGTGAAGTTGGTGAGGTTAATAGCAGAAAATTGGAATGAGAGAGGTAACAGAGACCACTCTGCAAAGACCTAGTAGGGGAGGTGAACAACTCTGGATTTTACAGAAAACCTTTTTTTTTTTAAGGTATGAAATAAATATAATCTCCCTGTTAAAAAGATACCTCTGGTTGCAGGGCTGGGGAGCCTGAGCTCCTACCCCTTTAACTCACTGGGCACCTTTCACTGAGAGGTAGTAAAACCAAGGATTGACCTCAACTTATGTCTTTCTTGCAGTTAAGCCATGTAAACTTCAGCTCCATGCCTTAGCGTCTTTGGCTATAATATGGGCTGGAAACCTGCTCCTGCCTACCTCAAAGGCCTGTTAGGATACCACAGACGGGGAGCTGAAGTGATCAATCAAACAGTGAGACTGTTACTGCTGCCAGACCCACAACAAGTAAGTTCTTAGCTCTTCTGGGCTCCGGTGATCCACCTCTGCACCGAGCTACCAAAAATACCTAAGGTAAAAGCCCCTATAAAAGCTGCTTCACAATGAATCATTCCTGGAAGAGGCAGTGGAAAAACTAAAACTCCAAACCGACCTCTAGCACTGTGCCTGATATTTGGTAAGCCCTCCATTGGCATTATTTGAGAAAGTATATGTTTACTGATTATTAATCTTTTTCCCCCCAGTATCTTTTTTTCCAATATGCCTTGGTAAAAGAATCTTAATTTCCAAGTCTCAGTTGGTGGTCGGGTGACTTAAGTACTGACCAATGATATATAATACAAATTATCGGGTGAAGTATTATAGAAAATTCCTCATAAATGGCAGCTGATTCTATCGTAAGACCTGTCTACCTTTTCCTCTTCCTCTTTCTTGGAATAAGAACCTGATGGCAGGAGCTCAGATACCATTTTGTGACTATGAGGCAATGCTGAGGTCATACCCGACTATCATTTAGGAATTCTTTTAATTTGCAGCTAAATGCATTTCCTAGTTTACACACTGATCTTCCTGTTTACTGTGGAGAGGCCCATGTAAAAACCATGTGGAAAATGACTCACTAGCAGAGAT
>CAUYLG010045806.1:0-14060 GCA_963573385.1 Cacajao melanocephalus | reverse complement strand
TAAAGTGATAGGTTTATTTATTACCGATATGCTTTTTATTAATGTTTTTCTTTTTTTTCAATTACGGCTTGTTATTTTTTTGGAAACCTTTTTTTTTTTTTTTTTTTTTTTAATGATCTTTGTGGTATGTGTCCTGTCCTCCTCCCTTTATTCAGCTAATGTGTTAAATTACATTACGGATCTCTTAAAATGTCAAACAGAGCTTGCATGCTTGGGATTAAACACAACTTCGTCATGCTGTATTATCTGTTTTACCCATTGTTGGGTTTGGTTTGCCATCAATTGATTTATATTATTTGCGCTTATGTGACTAATTCAGATCGGCTAGTAATTTTGCCTTTGCATGTATTCCTTGCCAAGAACATACTGAACAAACTAAGATGTTCTATTCCTTCAGTATGGAAAGTTATATTTTTCCCCTGGAATTCATCTATTTAATCTTAATTTTCAAATTATCGCGCTTTTTCATAATGTGATCTTTTCTGTCACTGTTAGTGTGACACTATCTTCATTCCAAAAGTGGCTTACCTGCACCATCTCGCTAGCTTTCTCTGCCCATGTGGCCAGAGATTTTATCATTATCTTGTGTTTCTGAAACACTGACATCTAGCAGTTTTGTTCAACTCTATCACATCTGTTTTCAGTTTCATCAAGGTAGGCTCTAATTTTTATCATTTTTCCTTAACAGAGTGGAAAGGCGTGGAGATTATTCTATATTAAGTAAATGATCAATGAACTGTCCTTTCATCTACCACCTGGTTTTATTTTTATAATAGAATACAATGGATATTCAAATATCCAATACATTCCCTCGTTTGGAAAAGACCTCTGGCTTATCAATGCTGGTCTTTTTAACCAGTGCCATCGTGTCTATTCAATTAAACTATCAGATGATTAAGGAGGAGGGAATTGCATCGTTGATGTAAAAGAATTTTTACTATAAACTTCCCGTAAGAGAATAGCAGACAGCGTGGAAAGAAGCAGAAAGGACATTGACTTTGAAATCACACCTGGGTGGATTCAAATCCCGATTCTGTCACTTACAGCCAATGTGGTGTTAGGCAAGTACTTAAGCCCTCCCAGCTTCGATTTCTTCATGCGGTAGTCAGTGCTGCCACTTACCAAGTGTTTACATTCTCCCCTGTCCCAGGCACCTGGTAGAACTGCCCGTCCTGACTGCCTTCCTTGGGGCAGGGTCGTGCATGTGACTAGCTCTGGCCAATGGGTTGTGAGTGACCAGTGATATGGGTTATTTCTGGGCCAGAATGTTTGGTTGTTGGTTTGAGATCCCCTAGGGCTCTCTCCCACTCTGACATAGTGACTAACCCTTTTCTAGATGGTGGCTGCTCCATTAGTTTGGGTCTCTGGGTCATTCCAATAAGAATCGCTCAGACCCAAACATCCCCCACCCCATGAAGGATGTGCACCTGCCATAAACATGTAGCAAGAGTGAGAAATAAGCCACTGAGGTTTGGGGGTTGCCAATAAGCACAGCGTTACACTCAGCCTCTCCTGACTCATATAGCTCAGCTATCAATTAAAATAACACCCTCTCAGGATTTTCCTGAGGGTTAAATGCAGTAACTTGCGTGACGGCCAAGGTTATCACAGTGCTTGACGTATAACAGGGGCTCAAACTATGGCAGCTGTAATTATTAAGTAACAATGAAATGGTTCTGAAGAAGTGTGGTTTTTTTTTTTTTTTTTTTTTTTTTTTTTTTGTATAAAATGAGCAGAACCGCGTCTGCTTGTCCTGACAGGTAACTTGTATCCTGTTTTCAAGAGTGGGGCACTTTATTTGCTGCCACAGGTAACACTTCCTAATCACTTGCATTTATGCACGTATTGTTTGCCACCACCAAGGTATCACACGCATGCTTTACGGTATCTCTGAAGAGTAAAAATGTGGAAAGCTTCAAGCAGGAGAGACTGACTAATGACATAAAATAAAATGACTTAAAGAGCAATAACCAATTTCTTAATGAGCAGAATAGATTACAACCACTATAAACCCACATTCCGCTGTTCTGAGTAAACAAAGGCACAAGGTTTTAAAGTGTTAGAAGATGTAGTCTGAACAGGGTTTCCCCAAATATTTTCTGAAGAACACTGGTACCTCAAATGTCCTATGGAAAAACTGTGCCATTCCCATATAAGTTAGGGAGAGTAGCCCTCCCTTTCAGACTCAGTGTTGTATATTAGCAGATCATCTAACAAATTCCTACAGTATTCGTTTACCTTCAGTTCTGTATGTCCCACACTTCCTTAGCGTAGAGCACATTTTGTTGTTGCTTTGTCCCGGCCCTAGTGTCTCACAGAACAGACTTGGAAATGCTGAAATGAGAGAAAAATCGATTTTTCAAGCTACATGTGATATCAAATATCACAAGTCACAATATTCTCTAGCCATCTGCCGAGCAATACTTAAAACCCCATAAGTTTAAGCACTATCTTGCTAATTAGCTCAACTTCCTTCACCCAATACCACTTTCACAACGTACCAAATGTTATCACCCATGATTGTATCTTAAATCCATTCACTATACCTTTCCACAGGAAGAAAAGGAGAGTTTTCAGGAAGGAATCTAAGAAGCAATCACAAAATCGGGGGGTGGTGGGGGAAGAATCAGAAACAAAAGAATGTCAAGCTATACTACAATAAGCCACTGAGGGATCCTAAGCACAAAACAAAATTTGTCACCCCACTCCCCAATGTACTTTGTAAAGCCAATGGAAGTTCAATTAAAGTATAACAAGTCAATTCTGAGTCTTCACATCATGACGACTTGGACACTTTTTCATTGAAATATCAAATTCTCTTTTAAAAAAAAAAATACCGCTTCTCCTTTCTCCCTTTCGCCCTTTCGCCCACCCCTCTGAGCCCATGTTTAGAATGTTTAGTAGAAAAATAAATCACGGAAACAAAGAGAATCTTTCCGTAAACAAATAAAAGACAGAAATTAAGATTGGGTCTGGAATCGCCTATACAAACTGGCATCTAGGAAGTCTCGAATGTCCTTAATAACAACATGGTCCGAGGAGGGGCAGAGGAGAGAATCACCTGGCACAGACAGTGAATCAGGCAGGTTGACAGGAAAGGGTAGGGCTTCCAGTGTGGGGCCGGGGTCGGGGGGGAGGGGGGAATCCTATCGGGCTTCCACAGCCCTAACCCTGACAGACGACTTACAAGTTTGTGAACCCCCGCCGCCCCACCACCCACCCCACCTCTCATACCTTAGCCCCACATTCTGCCTCAGAGCTTTCTCCTCCTTCACTTCACTCTCTACCAACGACAGCTCCTGTAAGTCCAGGATCAAGGTGGACGGCAGACATAGATGCATAAGCGCGCGAGAGCACACACACGCGTGCGCGAGAGCACGCACGCACGCATGCGCGCGCACAGACACAGACAGACACACAGACACGCACACACACACGCACGCACACACACACACACACACACACGGTTTCCCTGCCAAGTGCACACAAGTTTGGCCCCATTAAGAAAGTCCTCCGCCTACCTCCACCCAACCCCCTCACACCCGCCGCCCCCTTAAGCCCCCCCAAACCGCCACACACAGACTGTGTTATTTGACGATTGCTCAGCCGCCCCTTAAAGCCCAATTCTCAGTAAACTTCTGGTAACGGCTGGTTCCCCTAATACCAGACCTCCTTCCACCGCGGCAGGGTATGAAATTTGCCGGAAAGCTTGATCCGCAGTCCGATAAAACTTCCGTCTGAGTCAGGGCGTGGCACACAGTTCTAACGGTCGTCTACCTCGGTAGTTCTGACTCCTCAGAAAGTCACGGTCAGGAGACCTTCCCTACACTTGAAGGGCGGGTTCCTGTACCTGACGAGAGGAGGGGTCACAGGCCACACAGCCACCGGAAGTACGTCTCTGACAGGACTCGCGAGAGTTCAATCTTCACATGACTGGGAGGGTGCGGAATCTCACGAGACCACAGGAGCCACGTGTACAACAGACACTGGTTAGTTGCGGTGCTCACGTGACCGCAAGGGTTTTGCCTGCCACATGATGATAGGAGCCACTTGGCTGCCCACACACGAATCTGCAGAGTTTGGCAGCCCGCAGTCTTCCCATGACAGAGAGGAATGAGCCTGACTCTGTGGCCGTGGGGAGGAGTGGGTGGGAACAGTGTGCATGACCATAGCATCCACATGCCCCTGAACAGTAGGTCATCTACATGACTTCGAGGGCTGAGACTTCCACATGGTGGTAGCCAGTAACGGCCACGTGAGGGAAGAATCCATGTGAGCAACAGGCCTCAGGAGTCCACCATACTCTAGTGACTGGAAGAGCTGGACCCACCGCATGACCATAGCAGCAACATGACAAGAGAGACCACATGACCTCAAAGTTTTAGAGCCCTTGGTGCTGATATGACCAGTAGGGCTCATAATTGTTGTATGCGCATGATGGCGGCATCCACGTGACCTGCAGCCTTAGGATACGGCAAGGCTCAAGTACCTAGGAGCAGTGGGTCAGCTTGGGTCAACTGCCTGACAGTAGAATGCAACCACTGTAGAGTTCTCCTGATCTGCATGTTTCAGGAGACCATTATGTTCATGAATCCCAGAGCTCTGATAATGCTCACATTTCTGAGACGGTGGTACCTCCAGATAACCTTCCACAGCAGACAAACTTGGGCTTTCTCTACACCCAGCCCTTTTTGTTTGTCTGTTTGTTTGTTTGTTTGTTTGTTTGAAACAGAGTTTCGCTCTTGTCGGCCAGGCTTGAGTGCAATGGTGCAATCCTGGCTCACTGCAACCTCTGCCTCCCGGGTTCAAGTGATTCTCCTGCCTCAGCCTCCCGAGTAGCTGGGATTGCAGGCACCCGCCACCACGCCTGGATAATTTTTGCATTTTTATTTTTTCAATAGAGACGGGGTTTCACCACGTTGGCCAGGTTGGTCTCGACCTCCTGACCTCAGGTGATCCTCCACCTTGGCCTGCCAAAGTGCTGGGATTACAGGCATGAGCCACCGTGCCCGGTCCCTCTATCCTTCCATAATATATTTTATGTGTTTTGTTTCTAACAAACGTGAAATGTAATACTTTACAAGGAAAAAGATCCTCACTAAAACCATAATCGTAGACACTACTGCAAGGGCCTAAGCCGTCCGTACAGGTCAGCACTGTTGACTTAATTTCATACAGGTGCAAAGGAAATTAAGGCAAACCTAATGAATTTGAGTTGTCCATTTGAAAAAGAAAATGTGTATAGTGATTAGTATGTGCCACACACTCCAAAGGTTAACGCGTTTAAGAGTGCTATCTCTACGGAGTAGGTACTATTACAGAAGTTTACAGATGAGAAAATTGAAGCACAGAGGCATTAAATCACTTACCTAAGAGGTCACGGACATTGTAGGTGGTAAGCCAGCTCTCTCCCCCAGGCAGTATGGCACTAGACTGTTCTGACCGCCCCCGGGTTTTCCAAACGAAATTAACTTTAGTTCAGCCTTATTAATTCACACAAACTGGAAGCCAGACCCAGTTACTGAAGCGTTGAGATCTTGGATGTTCTCTTTGAAATGCCAACTAAGTAATTTCAAGTATTATTAGTAAATAGCGCCAGTCAATGCTGAATCTAATTACAGACCTCAGGAGATGCAGTTAAATGTATACATATAAACCTACTATTAATATATAAAATACGTGTATATAAAAGACAGTATAAAATGCTTAAGGTTAGTTGGAAACATTTCCTTCTTATAAAAATCACTGAAAAGAGAAATATCAGCACGTTTAAAACTTCATACCTGGCTCTTGCCTGAACTACAACAGTTTTGAATTCGTGCAATCTGAATTATAATTAGATTTTACCGTTTCGTTATTCTGCCTGTGTCTCCCCAGAAAGGACAGAGAAAAGAGAAGGAGAGTACGCATTGCAGCAGTGATTGTTGTTGTTGTTAATCGCAATTTCACGAACCCCATTTTTGCTGATTTGTGTGGGAAACTGCAGCTTCATCAGCATATCCAAAATAAATTTGGTGGAGTGGAGTCTTTCTGGTTTGCTTGCAGAGGCAAACAGTGCTATCCAAGCGTTGGGATTACTCTGCTAGGTTCCCACCCTGTGGCCTGGCTACATAAATAAGCAGAAGAAAACTCAACAGACCAAATTTTCCACCACACTTAAAGTGGAATATACTACTGAGGACAATAGGCTGTGTTTGTGGCTCTAAGGTTATCAAAGGAAATCATGACATTTGGAATGAAGGACTAGGAAGTGCAAATCAGTGGGTCTCAGATAATTCTGGAAAATTACTTATGGGACACATGTAAATAGAGGATATGAAATGGGGCCACATATTTATGAAAGAACCTATGATGAAATTTCAAGTTGGATTTAGGAAGTATCTATACACAGTCACAGGATGGAAGCCTACTTCAAGACCTGCTGTCTGCCCGACCCCAGTTCCTATCATTACATACACATGAACAGATCACCAGTAAAAGGCACAGCAGAATTTTATCCAGCCCACCTATGCTCAACTGGAACTTAACGCAGTATTGATGGTGATTATGGTCAAATTCTTTCACCAAAAGACAAATCCTAATTATAACTCTTACTTTAAGTCATATGTTGCTCCCATCAGACTTGATACTCATATCATTCACTCTTTCTCTGAGATGATTATCAGGAGTTTGTTCAGATTTTTTTTTTTTTAAGTTACACCAGTGGAAGTCTGTAGGCGCTCTAGTATGCACAGACAGTGGGGGAAGGTAACTCTATGGACAAAGATTCATATGTCTGGGGTCCAGTTTAGGCACTGAATTTATTAGGCGCCGTGTTTACTTAGGTGAGGCAGGTTGAGAAGCCATTTCTCTTGCATGTGATATGGCAAGATTTAGCGGGAACAACTTTTTCTTCTTTTACCTTTTTGTTCTGCGGTGGACATTTTGGAGATCTGTGCTAGTGGCTTTAGGAGGAGTAGCTTTACCTCACACAGAGAAGAGAGAAAGGGGAGTACCGGAACTCCCCTTTCTAGAACTTACTTACTTAGAACTCCCCTAAGTATCAGAACGGTTGTGACGTCGTTAAATTAAACATAAATGCTCTAATGTTTTTGGTTTGAACACGGATACATACACCTGAACTAGATGTCCTATGTAAGTTAACTTTCAGAAAGTAAAATGACTTACCTAGCAACAGCATACAAGGGAAAGCATAAGCTGGGACTCTTTCATTATGGGCACTGGATTCAACATATATTTTTCTGTGTTCCTTTGTGAAATTCGTTAACATCGCTAGAAGTAACTTTACGTCAGTGCCAAGCAATGGGAAAAAAAGAGAAGCAGTTGCAGATAGTGCTCGCTGGCAAATTGCTCAATATGCCAACCCTTCAATGCAAGGTAAAATTCAACAGCTCTAGGTAATAGGCTCACTTTTTGAGGACTACCACAACATACAAATACAAAATTACATCTACAATGAAAACTTTTTTCAGGCAAAGGGTGGAGAGGAGTGAAAAGGTAGGGATTCCATAGAAAGTGTTTACTCAAGAGCAGTGCCATTCGTGATGATGCAGCTCTCTGGTACAATGTGGAAACCCCCTCCACCGTGAAGACCATTAAAAAACAAAAAGAGGAATTATGATTCAAAGATTTCTAATGTATTAAAAGGAGAGAAGTTTAAATTTACCAGATTGCTTCTTGTTATCTGCTCAAGGCAACTATATTTTGCAATTCAAGAAAGAGTTCTAAATACTCTCTTGGAAAATATTGTCAGATAATTAAAAAAATATAGTCAGCCACATTGTTTTCATTTTGGCGTATGAAAAGTTTAGCCTTTGTTTCTTGTGATCAACTTATCACTGATAAATTATTATCGGTGATTAGGTCCTGTGGAAAAATGCAGAATATTTAATGTTTGTTTTATTTTTTTAATCCTTGGATTTTAAACATCACATAGTTTATCAACAGTTATAGAATGACTCACTGGCCAGATTGCTCAATTAGCTAAATCAATCAAGAAGTTAGCAAACAATGAACCAATGAACATGATTAAGCTCATTTGACAGTGTAGATGAAGGCTAAGGCAAAACATGAGCAAAAAGCACTTCACATACCTTGTCTATGTGATACTACAACGTCTTTATTAAGAGCTTCCATTTATATATGGATAATTAATTTTCAAATCTGCATATTCGCAGATTGGGTGATGGTCTTATTTTTAATTTTCTTTTCATATGCATATTTGGTATTGTTATGGAAACATTCTTTTTAAAGCATGAATAAATGCATGTATTGGAGGAAAAGGTTGTTCTTTAATTTTGGTACCTTATATGAGTCTGACTTAATTCTTTTTTGTTGCTATTGACTCGGGGTGGCGGCAAAATATTATGGAAAATATTTAGGGAAAGTTATAGATTGTAGTCTCAAGGCTTTTGGAAGGCCAAAAGGTTTTATTGAGGCAGGTTGAAGGCAGCCAACTCATAAACATTAGCATACGAAAGAGATAGACAGTGATCAAAGGCTTTACCTCACACCCGTTTGTCTCCACTCTGTTTACTCCTGTTAACTTTGTGCTGGATAGCCCTCTCAGTGGGAGATCAAAGGGGAATTACCTGTTAATAGTGTTCACTCTGGGCCCCGGAACCTAAAGCTTATATCATTTGTATAACCACTATTTTAGCCATGTTAATTATCCACAAGTGTGTTAACTTAGAACCTCTGTTGTAAAATCTTGAGGGAATGAAAGTGTGAATGGACACAGAGTCTGGGCCCATTGGTTGCATTTCACCCTCTGGAAGCAGCCAACGGCCATCCCTAGCCCACTTGTATCACTGTAATGGTGTGAGAGTGCATTCATTCATCCGTTGTTGAGTCAGGGTCTGCAGGTCAGACTTCTGCAGGCGGTGACCGAAGTCTCAGGTGGTGACCCTGACGTGATTGAGGCCACGTTTTCTTTCTTTTTTTTTTTTTTTCCTCTGGTGAGATGGAGTCTCACTCTGCCGCCCAGGCTGGAGCGAAGTGGCGCAATCTCTGCTCACTGCAACCTCTGCTTCCTGGTTCAAGCAATTCTCCTGCCTCAGCCTTCCAAGTAGCAGGGACTACAGGCGTGTCTCACCACATCTGGCTAATTTTCTGTATTTTTAGTAGAGACGGGTTTTCACCATGTTAGCCAGGATGATCTCGATCTCCTGACCTCGTGATCCGCCCGCCTCAGCCTCCCAGAGTGCTGGGATTACAGGTGCGAGCCACCAAGCCCGGTCAGGTCTGACTTTCTTCTAAAGACCCAGGGAACCTCAAGAGGCATCCATTGTGGGATTCTTAAATCTCACAGTTCTTAAGATTGTTCCGTACTGAAATCCGAGGATCTTCAATATCTTTATGAAGTCTGTGCTGGTGTTTACAGAAAGATAAAACTTAACAGTAAATATGAAGAATTCATTTACCGCTAGTCAAATTATCCTGACCCAACATCATCTCAGGACAACACCGAGTAGAAAACTTTGCTGATGAGTTGAAAAAGAATGAATATGGGATTTAAGAATCCCACAATGGATGCCTCTGGAGGTTCTTCCAAAACATACACTGCCCAGGGGAGAACTCTCATGCTTTGTAACTGCCTATTCATGAATTCAATATAGGTGGCTCCTGAACAAAAGTATCTGTGTTTGTTACCCAGAGAGTCATTCTATTTGGAAACAAGAAGGACTTGAATATTGTGGTTACTATGCTCATAGTGGTATATATGATTTGAGTCTGTGCCTGCAGGTGACATTTTTGTTTACCTACACAATATGCATTCCTCACCTTCCTGATAGGGCTTGGGCCTCCATCAGTGTATCTCCTCCCAATACAGTCACGTGCTTGGGGATATATGGCCACTTTCTTAGCTCCAAGAGTGGGCCCAGAATTCGTCTAATCTAATCCAATAATCCAATGTCCAATCCAACAGTGGTTGGGTCAAGATTTAGCCTGGATCTTTACATCTTTCAATTACCGGCTCAGTTAACCATGAAACCCACCCTGCCTCAGAGCTCTCAGTTATGTAAACAAATGTCTTTCCTTATTGGATAAGCCAGTGAGACTTGCACTTTCCGTTAGTTGTCGTTTAAATATCCCCGACCAATACACATACAACTTTATGGCCATTCTGGACATCTTACAAAGGTGGCTTTCTAAAATAAAAACAACGTATTGGTCTTTTGGGCAAAGACTTTGACGTCTCATTCAGAGTTTCTACACCTAATCTTGTCACAATCTTGGATGATTTCAATGCTCATGTAGAAAACCAATCTGATTCCAAGCCTCATGGTTGCAAGACCTCTTCTATTTTAACGGTCCTGTCAACTTGACTTTGACTCGCATTTGACTGCCATGCTCATGGCCACTCCCTGGATCTTGCTACTTCTTGGAACTGCCCCCACTCTGAAATAGTGCACTTTTATATTTTATTGAGGCAACTTTCCTATAACTCTGAACCTCGTGTTTTATACGTTTCTCGGCTATGTTTTTGAGTGCATGTAAGTTCAGCCTTTTTGGCTCTTTGATAAAAGTTCTATCATGACGACATGGTGGCCTTCTTTATTCCAAATAATGGTTGTTGTCTTAACGCCTTTTTTTGTCTGACACTAATACGAAAGTAACAGTTTAAATGGTTTGCCTTACGTCTGGCATTTATTTATTTATTTTTTAACCATCACTTCATTTGCTTCATTTCTGTGACAGGCCAGAAGAGTTACGTTCATGATGCCCAATGTTGAGACGGCATTGCTGTGAAAGGAAAAGAGGGCCAAGGTGAGAGAAGAGGCAATGAGCAGGCAGGCGTATGACATGCTGGGCTTTCATAATCCTGCCGCTTCTCGAGTTCAGAAGACTCTCTACCGGCCGAGAGGTCCTGGTGGATGGCAGGAAAGATGTGGGACAACTAAGCCCCAGATACAACTACACTAAGACTACTTTATGAATCAAGAGTGTTTCACCGAGGAGAGACAGGGGCATTTACTACTGAGGATCTGGGACTGGAGCACAGTTAGACAGCAGGAATAAGTTTTGGTGATCGATTGCACAGCATAGTGAGAAGAGTTAGTAATAGCGTATTGTATATATCAATTGCTTTAAAAGTAGATTGTAGATATTCTCAGAATATAATGTGATAAGTAGGTGAGACGATGGATATATTAACTAGTTTGAGTTAATCTTTCTAAATATATATGTACACTTTTCAAAGTATCACGTTGTACCCCATAAACATATACAATTTTTGGTCAAATTAAAAAATAAATAAATACAATTTAAAAACAAATGAAAGGAACACAGAGCTTGAAGTCCAACTCTTTGCTATTACTAATAGAACCTCTCTTTTGCTTCACGATACTTGACCTTTCTTAGTCTCAGCTTTCTATTTAGCTATGGACAAAATTGTTACAAAATAACAAGGTGCAGAGTTTTGAGATACAGTATGAGGTTTTCCCTTTTTCAGGACATGATTCTGTGCCTTTTGACAAAAGCATGCGACCACGTGATCAACCCAAGAATTAAGATCTTGGACACGTCCAAACCTCCATAAAGTGCCCTCATGCCCTTTTAAAGATGATCTTCTACAGCCCAGGAGAACCACTGATTGATTTGTTCTCTCGCTCTGGTTTTCCCTTTTTCTATAAAGCCAAATAAATGGCATTGTATGTAGACTTTTGAGTATGTCTTCTTTCACTTAGCATAATGTATTTGAGAGCCATCCATTCTGTGGCACGCATATTATGTTATCGGTACTTAGAACCTGTCTTGCTGTCCAGTAGTGTTTCATTGTGTGTACACACCACAGTTTGTTCATCCATTCCCCAGTTAATGTGCATTTGGAATGTTTCCAGTTTTTAGCAAACTAAGAAAGATTTGCTTGCAGGTTTTTCTGGGAAAAAGGTTTTCATTCCTCTTGGGTAAATAACCTGGAGTGGGATTGCTGTGTAAGTGTATCTTTAATTGTATGCAAAACTGCCAAATTGTTTATCAAAGTGCCTGGGCCATTTTATATTTCCACCAACAGTGAGCAACAGTCCCTTTTGTTCTATTTGCAGCACTTGCCATTGAAACAGCATGCTACCAGTACAAAAACAGACACATAGACCGATGGAACACAAGAGAGATCTCATAAGTAAGACCGCACATCTACAGCCATCTGATCTTTGACAATCATGAGGGAAAGAAGCAATGAGGTAAGGATTCCCCATTTACTAAACAGTGCTGAGAGAACTGGCTAGCCACATGTAGAAAATTGAAACCGGACCCCTTACTTACACCTTATACAAAAATTAATTCAAGATGGATTAAAGACTTAAATGTAAAACCTGAAACTATAAAAACCCTAGAAGAAAATCTAGCCAGTGCCATTCGGGACATAGGCACGGGCAAAGACTTCATGACAAAAATATCAAAAGCAATTGCAACAAAAGCAAACACTGACAAAGGGGATCTAGTTAAACTAGAGCGCTTCTACATGGTGAAAGAAACTATCATCAGAGTGAACAGATGACCTACAGACTGGGAGGAAATGTTTGCAATCTATCCATCTGACAAAGGTCTAATATCCAGAATCTACAAGGAACTTAAAGAAATTTACAAGAATAAACAAACAACCCCATTAAAAAGTGGGCAAAGGACATGAACAGACACTTTTCAAAAGAAGACATTTATGCAGCCAACAAACATACGAAAAAAAGCTCAACGTCACTGATCATGAGAGAAATCAAAGTCAAAACCAATATGAGATACGATCTCATGCCAGTCAGAATGGTGATTTTTTTTTATAAAGTCATGAAACAACAGATGCTGGCGAGGCTGTGGAGAAATGGGATCGCTTTTACACTGTTGGTGGAAGTGCAAATTCGTCCAACCATTGTGGAAGACAGTGTGGCAATTCCTCAAAGACGTAGTATCAGAAATACCATTTGACCCAGCAATCTCATTACTGGGTGTCTACTCAAAGAAATATAAATCATACTATTATAAAGATACATGCACACGCATGTTCATTGCTGCCCTATTCAGAATACCAAAGACAATGAATCAACCCAAATGGCCATCAATAATAGACTGGATAAAGAAAACGTGGTACATATGCACCAGAGAATACTATGTAGCCACAAAAGGAACAAGATCATGTCCTTTGCAGGGACGTGGATGTATCTGGAAGCCATTATCCTCAGCAAATTAACACAGGAACAGAAAATCAAACACCACATGTTCTCACTTAAAAGGGGGAGCTGAACAATGAGAACACATGGACACGGGGAGGGGAACAACACACAGTGGGGGCCTTTCGGGGGGGCGGGAGGAAGGGAGAGCATCAGAATAAATAGCTAATGCATGTAGGGCTTAATACCTAGGTGATGGGCCGATAGGTGCAGCAAACCACCATGACACGTGTTTACCGCTGTTAGGAACCTACATGTCGGGCGCATGTATCCCGGAACTTAAAATAAACTTTAAAAACACATGAAGATTTTTTAAAAAGAAAAAGTTTTAGGTCTAAAAATGACATTAACCATTAACTTCATGAAAGTAGAAATCCAACAGGTCGTATTTTTAAGGCACTGTGAAGTGAAAGTAGAAATGTCAATGAAAGTGAAATGAACAATTAATAACTAGCCACATACAATTTTTTTTTTTTGAGACAGAGCTTGACTTTGTCCACCAGGCTGGAGTGCAATGGTGCGATCTTGGCTTACTGCAACCTCCACCTCCCAGGGTCAAGCAATTGTCCTGCCTCAGCCTCCCAAGTAGATGGTACTACAGGTGCCCACCACCACACCTGGCTATTTTTTTTTTTTTTTTTTTTTTTTTTTTTTTTTTAGTAGAGACGGAGTTTCACCGTGTTGGCCAGGCTGGTCTCGAACTCCTGATCTCAAGTGATCCACCCACCTCAGGCTTCCAAAGTGCTGGGATTACATGCGTGAGCCACCGTGTCTGGCAGCCACATACAAATTTTACTTAAGATCAATGTATATGACTATTGGATTAATAAGAAAATTCAAATTAAGAATATTTTACAAAGTCACAGTAATTTAGAGAAAGTCTTGCGACCAGAGTCA
>CAUYLG010045805.1:0-20836 GCA_963573385.1 Cacajao melanocephalus | reverse complement strand
CTGTTTTTTATCTAATTTTGGGTTTATACTGCTGCTGCTCTAGGAAGGAAGGATGGAAGGCTGGAAGGAAGGAGATGGTGGGTGGAAAGGAGAGAGGGTGGGAGGAAAGGAGAGAGGGAGGGAGGAAAGGAGATAGGGGAGGAGAGGAGGGAAGGAAGGAAGGAAGGAAGGAGAGAGGGAGAGAGGAAAAGAGAGAGGGAAGGAGGAAAGGAGAGAGGGATGGAGGCAAAGAGAGAGGGAGGGAGGCAAGGAGAGAGGGAAGGAGGAAGGAAGGAAGAAATGAAGGAAGGAAGAAAGGAGGAAAGGAGAGAGGAAGGAAGTAAAAGACAGAGGGAGGGAGGCAAAGAGAGAGGGAGGGAGGAAAGGAGAGAGGGAGGGAGGGAGGAAGGAAGGAAGGGAGGGAGGAAGGCAGGAAGAGAGGGAGGGAGGGAGGGAAAGAGAGAGGAAAGGAAAGTGTGAAAAAGAAAGAAAGTAAGAAAACATATGACTTTCTATGCTGAAATACATTCAGGAGATAAACATTGCTTTCCATACTCCCAGGAAATGTTTATTTTTAGAATTGGCTGATATTAATCACTGCCACATAATATAAAGCTGTTTTTCCAAATTGCAGCTTTCTACGGGTATCCTGGTGAAAAGGAGAATGGAAACGTCCTAAGTAATGCATGATGATTTGGAACTAGCCCATTTACTCTAGTGGATTCAAAGAGGGAGCTACAATATTAACAGTTACACAGCACTCTTTTATTTCTATACTTGTCACATCTCTTTGTTTTATTATTTAAGGGAACCGTTAACTCCCATCTTCCCTGTGAAAGTTAATTTTAGTACCTTTGATATCAGTAATAGCTGATATCAAAACTAAAGACATTCAAAGAAAACTACAGATAAATATCTGTTTTGAATGCAGACATAAAATCTTTAACAAAATACTAGTGAATCCAAAACAGCAACATATAAAAACAATCATATACCAAGTAGGATTCATCCTAGGAATATAGGGGAGGTTTAACATCAAATGAATTAATTCAATACACTTTGCCAATAGAAATAAAGACAAGAGAAATATGATCATATTACTTGACACATAAAAATTATTTGACAAAATCTGAGATCTCTTCATGATAAAAGCACTCAGCAAACAAGGAATAGAGGGAAACTTCCTCAATTTCATAGAGTATCTATTTTTTTAAAACGTTAACATTAGACCTCATGGTGAAAGAGTAGAGGCTTTCTCCCTAAGATCAGCAACTAGACAAGGATGTCCATACTTATTACTTCTATTCTGCACTGTACTGGAGGTTTTAGCAGTGCAATTAGGCAAGAGAATACAATTAAAGGTATCCACATTATAAAGAAAGCAGTAAAGCTATAGCTATTTGCAAATATCAGGATTTTGTATCTATATCTCTATATATAAAACTTAAGGTATTTACCAAAAATCTGCTAGAACTAATAAAAGAGTTTAGCATGGTTACTAGATGCAAGCTCAACAACATATAAAAATCAATTGTACTTCTAGACATTTGTAATGAATAATCTAAAAATGAAATTAAGAAATAAATTCCATGTATAATAACATCAAAAAGAATAAAATTATTAGAAACCAATTCAACAAAAAAGTGTAAAACATATATGCTAGAAAATATTTTTGAAAAAAAAAAAACAAAAACTAAATGTGAAAACACGCCATGTTCATGGATAAGAAGGCTTAATAATGTTAAGGTGAAAATACTCTCTAACTTGGTCTACATGTTAAATGCGAGCCTTGTCAAAATTCCAGCTGGCAATTTTGAATTGACACGGTGATCCTGAAATTCATATTGAATTGCAAAGGACTTTGAATAAGCAAACAATCCTGAAAAAGAACAAAGTTGAAGGACTCATATTTCCCAAAATAAAAATATAAACAATAAAAATCTAGACAGCATGGTATTGACATAAGAATAGACATTTAGACTAACGGATAAAACTGAGAGTCCAGAAATAAACTCTCTCACATTTACAGTCAATTGATTTGTGACAAAGTTTCCAAGACAATTCAATGGGGAAAGAATATTTTTAACAAATAATTCTGGGACTACAGGTTATCCAAGTGAAAAGAATGAAGTTGGGTCCTTACCTCACATCATATTCAATAATTAACTCAAAATGGATCATCTACCTAAATGTAAGAACAAAAACTACAAAACTCCTCCTAGATGCAGTGTCTTCTGTGGGAGATTTGCATCATTTCAGCACCTGTAGGTGACTTCAGAAAGATTCCTTTTGAAGGATTCACCCAACAGGGTATGCGTTAAATCCATAAGGCCTACAAAGAAACATGGCGATGACTCTTACCTTTTTCTTTTTCTTTCTTAAGGCAGAGTCTCACTCTGTCATCCAGGCTGTAGTGCAGTGGTGCCATTTTGGTTCACTGCAGCCTTTGCATTCCAGGTTCAAGCAATTCTCCCACCTCAGCCTCCCAAGTAGCTATAATTACAGTGTGCACCACTATGCCCAGCTAATTTTTGTATTTTTAGTAGAGAAGAGGGTTTTACCATGTTGGCCAGGCTAGTCTTAAACTCCTGACCTCAAGTGATCTGTCTGCCTCAGCCTCCCAACGTTCTGGGATTACAGGCATGAGCCACTGCACCTGGCCTGTGGCCCTTACATTTTTAATGTTATCAAGTAGAGATATCGTGTTTATTCATTTTAGGTTCATGGAGAGAATTACATAATGAATGCCATAAAATATGCAACATTTTTCTTTTGCTCCCCTCTACTACATTACTTTTTTTTTTTTCAGTGCAGACATTTGCTTATGGAGCACTGGAGCAAATACAAAATAACTTCAGGCAGGTCTGAATAACCAGACATGAAGCAAATCATCAATGCAATTACTTGTGCAGCTCAAGTAGACAAAAATACTCCTCCCATTTAAATGTAAATCGTCCTAATGATTACAGCAGTAGGTATATATTTTATTTTTAAACTATTAACATTATTTTGAAGTTGAATCACTACAGTATAATATGAAAATCATATACACAGACATTTGGAAATTATGAGGGGTTATAATTCTAAGTGGCAGTTACAGAACTGACAAACTTCCTTTGGATTCTAGTTGTTTCATCCAAATTGAATGAGAAATACAGGTTACAAAGGACAACGTCAAAGAGCAAGAAAAGCAAAATGACTTAATCAGTAGTTTAAAATCTTCTCATGTGTATCAGTAAGTTGAAACTGTGGGAAATCGTGACGGATGACTTCCTAACTTGCTCTAGTTGTCCTATGCGTTGAATTTTCCTTCTGATATTCCTCACCTGAACATTTGGAAGCATCTTTTCTGAGAGACACGTCCTTGTGTTTTCACTCAGTTTGTATTTTGTGAAATAGGTTTCTTGACTTGACCTTCACTGATGAGTAAGGGCTGTGAAGTTGCTGTACTTCTGGTTGGTAACCACAATGAGTTCCAAGAGCAGCCCCAAGTATAGAGACTCCTGTCCAGCACATGCTCATCTCCTGTTTCTTCACGTGCTTCATGGCTCCCACCCTGCCTTTCCTCAGTCATTGACTCTTTAAGACACATAGTGCTAGGTCTACCTTTCTCCCCGGTGACTAAAGGTCATAAAAATTCTGATTGCTCACACTAACACAAGCACTATATTGGGACACAACCAATGTTCCAGCAGATAGAATTTATTTGATTACTGAATACATTCAAGTATAATAATTAGAATTCCAGTTCTAGCTTTAATATTTATACAGATGCAGAAAACTCATGTTCAATTTGAGTTTATATGAAGGCAAAAGAGATAAGATTGAAAATAATATATATATTTAGTTTATGTGTAAATGCATGGCCATTATTAAAAAAAAATGAAGCATAGGCTCACCACCTAAATCCAAGCACTAGTGGTTACCAGAGGCTAGGAAGGGTAGAGGGAAGAAGGAGCTCAAGAGAGACTGATTAATAGGTACAAAAGTACAGTCAGAAGAAATTAGACCCAGTGGTTAATAAATTTATGGTAGCATTTTCTCTCCTGAGTTTTATTTAAAAAATAATCCAACTCTTAATGTGTATTAGAAAATACAATTACATTCAATTTACAGTAGAATCTTACCATACCACCTCCTTCAGTGACAAAAATAAAATTGGATAAAACTCTTTTGAAGACATAGCCAGCACTTTCTACAGAAAGAAAAAATGGACAAGCACTATCAATAATTGTGAAGTGTGTCTAATCACAGCAAACTGAAAATATCCTTTTATAATAACACTTGCCAAGTCAACTTCCAATTAGAAGACAAGCAGATCTTCTCATAAGTGAATGATCCTGGATGAAAATAACTGCTAGGGATTCTTAAGTCTGTTTCTAAATTATTAATTTCAACAAACATGTACCTACCACAGACTTGCCTTATAAATGTTCTACAAGGAGCATCGTCCCACAGTTCTCCCATAAAAATGAAATCTTTGATTTAGACAGAGATTTAGAAATATATTTGGATAAATATCATTAAAATGTCTTTGGAAAACAACATCATTATCCAGAATAGAGACAATAATATACTGGATTTTTATATAAGCAAGTAGTTGGTAGGTTTGATAAGAATTGTGCTTAAACTCCAGCAGCTGCCATTAAACCTAAAGGATTTATATAAGACAGGCAGGATTTATATACAAGCTGAGCCAGTTGTTTTTTGTTTGTCTGTTTGCTTGTTTGTTTGTTTTGCCCACAGACCACACTGCTTTAGTACCTGGGCAACTTTCGATCAATACTGATCATGAAAAACACTAGAGAGGAAGGTTGGGAGTCTATAGATCTCAAATAAAGACAGGCAGACCAAAAAGAAAATAGAATGGTTGGTTACTCTATAATGACAGAGGCTGATTACATCCCCTTTAGAATGAATTAGGCTAATGACACACAGAGTGTAGCTTCATAGGGTTCTGTGGATTCAGAACTAGGATTAGACAGCTACTAAAATTATCAAGAAATCATATTTAAATACAAAGCATAATTCAATAACTAGTTTTTCTTATTTAATCAAACAACATAGTCACTTAATACAATTGAAGTAGTATGGCATACATAAGTTTTTCTTAATAGTATGTTTTTAAATTTTTTGCCTGAAAAAAAAATAATAAAATAATTATTCTCTTTAAGTTCAGGTTAATTAGAAGTTCAGAGGAGACAGAAGGAAGCCAGATTTCATTTCAAATTTGTCAATGAGATGGTTTAAAGTCAGAAAAGTTGTAACAAATAATTAAGAGTTGACTCCATTATTACTCATGAGAATTATTCACTGAAAATTCATTACATTATTAAACTAAAAATCAACTAAATTTTATATAATTTATGAAGTGAACTCTACCTTTTCCCTTTTCGTTTTACACATAACCTCTTACATATATGAAAACATTTAGAACAAGTTCTAAATTAAGTTTAGGTTTATAAATTCCCATGAGAGTAAATCATTTGACTACTGGAAAACATTTTTAATGTGAGAATTTTCACAATTCACTGTTCGTTCATGACACTGAGGTAGTTGCAAATTGCATGTAGATTTTGAGAAAGAGAATTGTTGTTGGTAGTGAGGTAAATCCATTACTTAATTTTCAGTGTCTGAAAGGATCGCACTGGGGTCTTCAGTGTCCTATTATCCTCTCAAGTCTCATTCACCTTAGTCAAGGAAAATGCTATAGCCTGGTATGAGAAAAACTTGGGACTGTGACATCCCCTCCAAACTAGGAAGGAGCTGAGAGACCAAAGAATGATGTGGACCAGCACAACATGGTGAGTAGCTGAGTTTATTAGAACTTACATACAGGATACTAGTCGGGGGAGGCAGGACAGTTCTAGAAATCTGCGCCTCCTTCCATCTGTGAACTGCATTTAAGTTAATTTTCTGGCTCTTTGCCTACTGTGTTTGAACAATAAGACTGCGTTTCTTGGTAGGTTTTCAAATACTCTCCAGAATATTTGAGTTCTCAAGGTTACCTGCTCTTCAGCTGGGCACCATGGCCTTCCAGGTTCAGGCAGCAGACATACACGTTTAAGTAACCTGGTGAGGGACCCGTCACACTACACAGCCTGTGCCTCACTTAGCAGCCTTGACTTCCTCTTTGAGAACTGGGGTTAAATGGCTTGAATCAGGAGCTGTAAGAAACTACACAGAGAGATCAAGTCAGGAATGGGATTTCAGCACTTGCTGAGTTCACTGTTGAGACAGTTGTCAGTCTAATACCAACATTTCTAAAGAACATAGAACATTTTAATATACAATCACTTTGGAAGCCATACTAACTTCTGAATTAATAATGATTGGTAGCAAGTAACCATAAAAAGGCCACGTCCTATATTTAAAATATTTTTGGAAGGGAAGAGAGGGAACATGGAGAAGGTCCCTGGTGATGTTTCCTTTCTGGTGCTCATGAAAGGACTAAGTGAAGACGATAGATGTGGGTTCTGGGCCCCTGTGCACATCAGGGCATCTCCTTTCTCTTCCTTGAGGTTACATCAACCCCACCCACTGTGTCCTTCAGAGCCTACCCGACTTGGGGACACCTCTCTCTTGCTCCCTTATTCTTTCTTCACAGTGAGATGACGCCCATCTGTAGTTGTAAACTTTATAAAAGCCAGATTCATAGGTCGTGGATTCTAATCTGTACTGAAAATATTAAAACTCCAAAAAGTCCAAGTTTTTAAAAATAGAATTTCATCTTTACCTCCCACCTCTTGAAAATCACTAAACACAATGCAACTCAGGTATGGCCTCTGGAAACGCTTCTGTCTGTCATTGCTTCTCTCACCTCTCTGACAGTTGTTTTTTCTCCATTGGCAGCCCCCCTGCACCCCATCAACAATGAGATGCAGTCACTCCCTTCTTAGCTAGCTTGCACCTTCTCTCCATTTCCTTTAGTACCTTATTCTGGGAACTGACTCAGCGACTAAGCCAAGTCCTCCCCTTTCTCTCAGCCTCATGGCCCAGGCTCTAGGTGTGAATCTCAAAGGATCAGGGATGGACTTGATAGAAACAGGGGCTTCTCCGAGGCCCAGGGAAGAGTGTGATCCTGAGCAGGTGAAGATGGAGGGTGGGGAAGGGTTGAGGGAGGCTAGAAATTTGACAGGTGCATTTCCCTGTGGCAGGTGCAAAAAATACAAGCTAAAGTCCACAGTAAAGGGTCCTTGCCGACCTCATATCCTCCTTTGTTCTGCTGCTTCTCTCCCCACTCTTGCCCCCAAAGAGTCCATCATCTGTAACGGGTTCCCCAGACAGGTGTCCCTTTCCTGAACTCAGTCCCTCCTCAAGTCACCCCAATCTGTCTCCATCCCAGATGTTCCATGAAAAATACCTTCCCTGGGTATTTTCCCCACAACATTCAAATTTGGCTCTGGACTCTGTACTCTCTTCATCTTGCATGAGTTTCTAACACTAAAATCCTAGCCCTCCATTCTTTCTTTCTGCTTTATTTTTCCACAAATAATGTTTCAGTTAACTTTATTTTGTGTTATTTGTCTCTGGTTAAAATAGGCTCCATGAGGGCAGAGATTTTCTTTATTTTGTTCATTTCTGAATCCCAAGGACGTCATAGGTGCTTAGTCAATTTCTTGTGCAGGTGCGTGTTGAGTGGATCTTTTCAGGGATAGTGCTCTCTGTTTTCCTTGCCACTACATGTCTTAAATTCCCCTTGACCTCACTGGTTGTTTAACCAGATTTTCTTTCCTGACTTGTCATTTTCAATAAAGTCGTAAATGTTGCTGTTGCTATGGGTTCAGTCCTTGGTTGCCTTCTTTCTCTACTTTCTTTCCTTAGTCTCATGACTTTGAACACTATTTAAAGCCACTGACTCTCTAAATTACATATCCTCCCCAAGGCAAAGATGCTAATAAGAGGCAGGGAAAGGAAATATAGCCCTTGTAATTTTTAGAATACCAATGCTCTAAGGATTGAATATTTGGTGTATTAAGGCTATAACCTTTTACACATGTGCTCAATCTAGAGATGATGATAATAATGCTACATTTCCCCCCCAGACTCACTGCTATATCTCTGTTTGAAGTTGCCAACCACTGTTCATTCTCTATTCCTTTCAATATCTAAGGGGTGACCTATAAACACAGGCTTTCTCTAATTCAAAGCACTAAGTCTTTTATTTTTTAATTCAATGTCTGACAACACTTGCTGCTTCGCTACCAGCTACAGGCTGTAATGATAGTCATGGTCAGTGCCTACATGGGCCATTTCATGGGCAAATTGCCACTCTATACTAGCTGAGTGGCTATGAGAAGGAACACTTACATACTTATAGATTCCAATTTTAGAAACAGCAAGAGGTTTTTTTAAAAACACACGAATCATTAGATTTTTTTCTTCGCTTCCTTGTTTTAACTGGGGAGAAGCTGACTTGAAGAACTAAGTGTGTGCATTGATATGTTAGCTGCCATTTGGCCGAATGCCTAGACACAGATAAAACAGATCAGAGGGCTCGTGGGTGCTGCTATGCTATCCAAACTCTGTGGACCCCACAGTGCTGGTTGTAGAAACTGTAGGAGAAGCCAGATGGCTTCTAGGGAAGAAATCATTGATGAGATCCTGCCATGGTTGCCTGGCAAAACTCTGAAACTCAGATGAGCATGTATGTTATTTCTAAAACTTTTGTGCTACTGTTTCCCTTCTCAGAAAATGCTCACCAGTGTTCCAAACATGCAGAGTCCATCAGTTAGCTTTCAAAGTGCTCAAAACTGAAAAGAAATCAAACGTGGAGAGAAATACTACCTAACCAGAAAACATGCAATAGCCGCATATATTATGCATCTCATTTGAAAGTTGTCCACATCCATAAGTAATTTTTCCATCCTCAGAACCACCTTTGTGGTGTTCTATAAATCATCAAAATCTGGATCTTTCCAAAATCAAATAGATGGTACTTGGCGAAAATGAGATTTCAGAGTAGTTTGATAAAAGGGAAATTAATTTTCATTTTATGTCACAGTTGTGTTGTTAGGACAGTAACAGAGAAAATGATTTAGGAAAATTCAGGAGCTGATTGAAGATAAAGATAAGGAGTGTTTCTTTCTCCCTCCAAACTACCCCTCATCAGTTACTTCTCAGCTTGGGAGAGAAGAGGGCTAGTGAAGGGAAGAGGCATGAGAAGCTTCGTATTTTATACATTGATCCAATTAGTCTCGGCCTCCCTCTTCAAACTAAAGTTCAAATAAACTCATTCTGCTTAGTTTTTGTTTTCTTTTTTTCCTGTCACCTTTAAATAAATAGTTATATTATTATTTATTTATTTTATTGTACTTTAGGTTCAGGGGTACATGTGCAGATCATGCAGGATTTTTGCATAGGTACATACATGGCAAGGTGGTTTGCTGCCTTCATCCCCCCATCACCTATATCTGATATTTCTCCCACGTTATCCCTCCGCACCCTCCCCACCCCCAGCTTTCCTCCCCTACACCCCTCAACTGACTACAGCGTGTGATGCTCCCCTCCCTGTGTCCACCTGTTCTACTTGTTCAACACCCGCCTATGAGGGAGAACACGCAGTGTTTGGTTTTCTGTTCTTGTGTCAGTTTGCTGAGTGATGGTTTCCAGATTCATCCATGTCCCTACAAAGGACACGAACTCATCATTTTTTATGGCTGTATAGTATTCCATGGTGTATACATGCCACATTTTCTTTATCCAGTCTATCATTGATGGAGATTCAAGTTGCTTCCAGGTCTTTGCTATTGTAAACAGTGCAGCAATGAACATATGTGTATATGTGTCTTTATAATAGAACAATTTATAATTCTTTGGGTATATACCCAGTAATGGGATTGCTGGGTCAAATGGAATTTTTATTTCTAGGTCCTTGAGGAATCACCACACTGTCTTCCACATGGTTGAACTAATTTACACTCCCATCAACAGTGTAAAAGTGTTCCTATTTCTCCATATCCTCTCCAGCATCTGTGGTCTCCAGATTTTTTAATGATCACCATTCTAACTGGGGTGAGATGGTATCTCAATGTGGTTTTGATTTGCATTTCTCTAATGACCAATGATGATGAGCATTTTTTCATATGTTTGTTGGCCTCATAGATGTCTTCTTTTGAAAAGTGTCTGTGCATGTCCTTCATCCACTTTTGAATGGGTTTTTTTTTTCTTGTAAACCTGTTTTAGTTCTTTATAGATTCTGGATATTAGCCCTTTGTCAGATGGGTAGATTGCAAATACTTTTTCCCATTCTGTTGGTTGTTGGTTCACTCTAATGATGGTTTCCTTTGCTTTACAGAAGCTCTGGAGTTTAATTAGATCCCTTTGTCTATTTTGGCTTTTGTTGCCATTGCTTTTGGTGTTTTAGCCATGAAGTCCTTGCCTATGCCTATGTCCAGAATGGTTTTGCCTAGGTTTTCTTCTAGGGTTTTTATGGTGTTAGGTCTTATGTTTAGATCTTTAA
Organism: Cacajao melanocephalus; assembly: GCA_963573385.1. Lineage (NCBI taxonomy): Eukaryota > Metazoa > Chordata > Mammalia > Primates > Pitheciidae > Cacajao > Cacajao melanocephalus. The sequence continues at coordinate 10,395 of CAUYLG010045805.1, read as the reverse complement.
TCCATCTAGAGTTAATTTTAGTGTAAGGTGTCAGGAAGGGGTCCACTTTCTGCTTTCTGCACATTGCTAGCCAGTTTTCCCAACACCATTTATTAAACAGGGAATCCTTTCCCCATTGCAAGTTTTTGTCAGGTTTGTCAAAGATCAGATGATTGTAGATGTGTGGTGTTGCTTCTGAGGCCTCTGTTCTGTTCCATTGGTATATGTCTCTGTTTTGGTACCAGTAGCATGTTCTTTTGATTACTGTGGCCTTGTAGTACAGTTTGAAGTCAGACAGCATGATTTCTCCAGCTTTGTTCTTTTTGCTTAGGATTGGCTTGGCTATGCAGGCTTTCTTTTGGTTCCATATGAAGATTGAAGTGTTTTTTTCCAGTTCTGTGAAGAAGGTCATTGGTATCTTGATGGTAATAGCACTGAGTATATAAATTATCTTGGGCAGTATGGCCATTTTCATGATGTTGATTCTTCCCAACCATGAGCATGGAATGTTTTCCATCTGTTTGTGTCCTCTCTTATTTCATTGAGCAGTGGTTTGTAATTCTCCTTGAAGAGGTCCTTTACATCCTATGTTAGTTATATTCCTAGGTATTTTATTCTCTTTGTAGCAGTTGTGAATGGGCGTTCACTTTTGATTTGGCTCTCTGTCTGTTATTGGTGTATGGAAATGCTTGTGATTTCTGCACATTGATTTTTTATCCTGAGACTTTGCTGAAGTTGCTTATCAGTTTCAGGAGATTTTGGGCTGAGATGATGGGGTCTTGTTAATATATAATCATGTCATCTGCAAATAGAGACAATTTGGCTTCCTCTTTTCCTAATTGAATACCCTTCATTTCTTTTTCTTGCCTGATTGCTCTGGCTAGAGCTTCCAATACTATGTTGAATAGGAGTGGTGAGAGAGGGCGTCCTTGTCTAGTGCCAGATTTCAAAGGGAATGCGTCCAGTTTCTGCTCATTCAGTATGATATTGGCTGTGGGTTTGTTATAAACAACTTTTATTATTTTGTGACACATTCCATCAATACCTACCTTACTGAGGATTTTTAGCATAAAGCACTGTTGAATTCTGTCGAAGGCCTTCTCTGCATCTATGGAGATAATCATGTGGTTTTTGTCTTTGCTTCCGTTTATGTGATGGATTTTGTTTATAGACTTGCGAATGTTGAACCAATTTTGCATCCTCTGGATGAAGCCTACTTGATCATTATGAATAAGCTTTTTGATTTGCTGTTGCATTCTGTTTGCCAGTATTTTATTGAAGATTTTTATGTTGATGTTCATCACGGATATTGGCCTGAAGTTTTCTTTTGCAGTTGCATCTCTGCTCAGTTTTGGTATTAGGATGATGTTGGTCTCATAAAATGAGTTGGAGAGGATTCCCTCTTTTTGTATTGTTTGGAGTAGTTTCAGAAGGAATGGTACCAGCTCCTCTTTGTACGTCTGGTAGAATTTGGCTGTAAACCCGTCTGGACTTGGGCTTTTTTTTAGTTGGTAGGCTGGTTCGAGCTGCATGTCTCCTTCTTTCCCGATTGCAGACATGCAACGCGAACACTCAGGGTAGGAGAGGCAGCCTTTGTACACTGAGCAGTGGGAAGAGCATCCCTTATGTCTTCCGATGACAAGCATTGATAATGCAAGCTTGTCTTCCTCTTCAGCATCTCTGCTGGCTGCCATGGCTGCCTCCCAATGCAGAGCAATTGTCACAGGATGATAAGAGGAGCTGTGCCATCCACTGCCTGTACATGAGACTTGTCTCTATCACTGACCAGCTGAGTGACAGTTGCCCTCAGTGTCCTCATTGGTAAATTGGAGATTATAGTAGTGTCTAACCTGGAAGGTTGCTGAAAAACTACATGAGATAGTGCATGTGTAGCTCCTGGTGCAGTTAGAATGTCAGCTATCATTTAATTTTCTTATTTGTCATATCCATCAACTAACTGTGCAACCTGGAAAAGTTTTAAGATACAAACTGCAATCACAATTAGAAGAATATTATCCAAAATACAAACTACACTTACCACATTGACCAGTGAGTTTCTTCCCTAATGAGTAAGGACCTCACAGTCCCTTTTACTTCAGTGTCCAAGTCTCTGTTCAGTGAGTTTAGTGCTATTCCTGAAATGTTAAATAATATATGTGACTAATCTTTTAATACAATTATACAATGAGAATTTATAAAATTTACAAAATATCATGTTCAGATATATGTAAGTTAAGTTTTTAATTTAAGGGGAAAAGCACAACAATGTTCTTCTATTCCTGTGTCTGTGTCTAAGGTCCCCCAGATCACTTCAAGGTTAAGTTACTTGCTAAGAGAATTCACGGGACTGAGCATATACTTGTGCCTTAAGACTTATTATAGTAAAGGGTACATTTATGTCTTTAATCCATTTTGAGCTGATGTTTGCGCATGGTGTAAGATGAGAGTGAATTTCTATTCTTCTCCATGTGGTGATCCAGTTTTCCCAACACCATATTTAGAGACTATTCTTGCCTGATTGTGTCTTCTTGGTACCCTCATCAAAATTATTTGACTCTATATGCTTGTGTGTATTGCTGGGCTCTTTATTCTGTTCCACTGTTCTATGTGTCTGTTTTATGTTCATGCTATACCATTTTGTTTACTACAGATTTATAATATAATTTGAAATAAAGAAATATGATGCCTCCAATTTTGTTCTTCTATATGAAGATTACTTTGGCTATTTGGTTCTTTTGTAGTACCATACATTTTAGAATTGTCTTTTATTCTATTTCTGTAAAAAAATGCCATTCAAATTTTGACAGATATTGCTTTGAGTTTGTAGATTGCTTCAGGTCACATATATATTTTAATAACATTAATTCTTTCAATTAATAAACACGGGATGTCTTTTCGTGTATTTGCATCTTCTTCAAATTCCATCATCAATGTTTTATAGTTTTCAGTGTACAGCTCTTTTATCTCCTTGGTTAAACTTATTGCTAAATATTTTTTTTTCTTTTTGATGCTGTTTTAAATGGCATTATTGTTTTTGATTTGTTTTTCAGAGAGACTGATATTGCATAAAAATGCAAATGATTTTTGTGTGTTGATATTTATATCCTTACTGAATTTATTTAGTAGTTCTAATATTTTTATTGGGTCTTTAGGGTTTTCTACATACAGAATCATGTCATCTGCAAAAAAAAAAATTATTCTTCTCTTCAAATGTGGTTGCTTTGTATTAATTTTTCTTTTCTTATAGCTCTAGATAATACTTCCAGTACTATGTTGAATAAAAGTGGTTAGAGGGTACACTTTTGCCTTGCACTGGATCTTAGAGAAAAAGCTTTCAGCTGTAAGGCTGAAAGGTGTAAGCCATTGATTATGTTAGCTGTGGGTTTTTCATAAACATCTTTTATCAGGTTGAAAAAAAATTCCTGTGTACCTATTTTATTGAGGGTTTTTATTATAAAAAATGCTAAACTCTGTCAAATGGTTTTCCAGCGTCTATTGAGATGATCATGTGGGTTTTATCTTTTATTCTGTTAATGTGATGCATCACATTGATTGATCTGCAAATGTTTAGTTAACCTTGTATCCCAGGGGTAAATCTTTCTTTATCATAGTGTGTAATCTTTTAAATATGTTGCTGAATTTGGTTTGCTAGTATTTAATTAAGAATTGTGGTGTCTATATTTATCAGAGACATTGGCTTATAGCTTTCTTTTGGGGATGCCTTTTTCTGGTTTTGGTGTCAGAGTGACGGTAATCTTATAGCATGAGTTTGAAAGTATTACCTCTACTTCAATTTTTTGGAAGACTCTAAGAAGAATTGGTATTAATTCTTTCCTGAATATTTTATATCATCCAGCCAGGAAGCCATCTCGATCTTGGCTTCTTTTTGTTTGGAAGCCTTTTAATTAGTACTTCAATCTCTTCTATCCTTTCATTATCTCAACTGTGAAAAATCATTACTTTTGTATTAACATAACAGAATACCAATAAGTGTTTATCTTTTAGTTATATTCTATTCCAAATTGTGTCAGCTATTTCATTACATTTAGAAAACAGAAGAGGCTATCTATATTTTTAATGTCTGTGAAAAAAATACCCGAATGCCCATTGATGATAGTCTAGACAGGGAAAATGTGGCACATATACACCATGGAATACTATGCAGCCATAAAAAATGATGAGTTCGTGTCCTTTATAGGGACATGGATGAACCTGGAAACCACCATTCTCAGCAAACTAATGCAAGAACAGAAAATCACACACCGCATGTTCTCACTCATAGGCGCGTGTTGAACAATGAAAACACATGGATACAGGGAGGGGAACATCATACACTGGGGTCTTTTGGGGGGAAATAGGGGAAGGACAGCAGGGGATGGGGAGTTGGGGAGGGATAACATGGGGAGAAATGCCAGATGTAGGTGATGGGGAGGAAGGCAGCAAACCACATTGCCATGTATGTACCTATGCAACAATCCTGCATGTTCTTCACATGTACCCTAAAACCTAAGTGCAATAATATATATATACAAATTAATATGGATATATAGTTATTAATATATCCAACTTTATTTGACACTTTTTAACACACCAGATTTAGTAATAAACTATCCAAAATCATGGTGGGAATGTTGGTAGGAGTAGTGAATCATGGAAAAATCACTAATTTAATCTTTCTTTGAACAATGAAGATATGCATTTCCTTATGTTCTTTCCACAGATTTCTCCAGTTTCTTAGATTTGAGTACTCCTAGGACATATTTAATCTTAGCACCACAAGTTTCTAAATAGAAGAGAGATTAATCAAATGACAATGAACAACTGTGTTCTTATTTCCAAGAATTTCTAAGAGTGAGTCTTTGGTGCTGATGGTCAACATGCAATTCCACTAAGGCAAGTATTTAAGCCATGAATGGATCCCACTGCCACGCCCATTTCATGGTCTTGATTTTTATTGCTTTGTCTTATTTCCATATGGTGTAATCAGACCTCTCTCTGCATCAAATTATTGTTGATTAACACATTAGTGACTACTTCTCAACAGTCAACACAAAACCTTTAAGCTTAGAGAACAGCCAGAGCTTTTAAGTGGAGCACAACTTTGTTTTAAATATTTATTGAATTTATAAATTATCCTGTAATGACACAGAAATCTGTATTTAAGGTCACTACATAACTGTGATTATTTTTCTATATTAATTAAGCTCTCTGTCTGGAGTTCAAGAAAACTACATCTTAGGCTAAAGTCTACTGCAGGCTAGGTACTATTAGTGCAACGAGTCCTCAGCCGCAGTGTGCAATGATACAGTTGAGGAGCTTTACTCTGTTATATTTCAAGATGAAGGACTTAATGTATCAAAGTAAAATACAATTGTGTTGTTATTACCACTTTTCTCACAAAGCAGAATCTACCATAATTCATATCCTTCTTGATTGGATGCAATTAAATTCTACAAAGAAAAAGACAAAAAAAAAAGCTTGTCACTGTACTTGAAGCCATCTATCCCAGAACAATCACCTAATTGCATTTATATGATTAGTAGGGACAAGATGGCAACCAACCAGTGGGTGAGGATCAGTGGCACTTACTATCACATACTGACATCTGGGCAATCAACAAAGTTGAGGTGGCTTTTTTGGTTTCCAAGCATTATCCTTCTACGTTGACCTGGCAAGCTCCCCATAACTCGCTATGGGCAGAGTCCAGAGAAACAGCAACATGTGTGGGGCAGGCAGATGAGGTGGAGCCAGGAAAATAATAACCACAGAGCCAGGAGAAGAGGCAGAAAAGACAGGGTTCTATAAGGCAAGTAACGAAAAGATTCCCAGAATACACACATGGCACATACAACTTTAATGTTATCTTTATAGAGAGGAAAGGAGCAACCATTTGCATACAAGACACCGTCATTTACAGAACTCCAGCCTTTGACATTCTAAAGGAGTTACCATTTGCCATTGTGCCTTCTTCTCTAGGAAGACCTTCCAAGAAGTTGCCAAAATGTGTGCACAATCAGGGCCCCAATGATGTGCTTGGCCCTGGTTGGATTTCTAACAAGAGAGTCGCATGGAATCAGCAAGAAAGCTGACGCAGAATGTGTCTGGGGAGGTTGTTGCTCAGCTGGAGGGTGGCAGTGGGGAAACATCACAGGAGCAGCAAGATGCATGTTAGCTGCACCAGCAACAGGGGTCTAATTCACTTTAATGTTTATATAACACTGAAAAATAATATAAACCAACTTTTTCAATGGCCATTGGTAAGTTTTCTCCAATGTATGGTTGTTCAAGTAAAATCAAAATGTGAGAAAATACACTTATTTCCAAACCTGGATTCTTTTCCTAAATACCAAGCCTGAGATTCCAAACTGATTCTTGCAAAAGATGACCTCCACCTCACAATTCATTAAAATGGCTACAATAGCTAAAATGGAAAGATCTAAAAAAATCTATAAGACATGAAACTTGTTTATAGAGGTGATGAAGTTAGAATTGTCAAACTGGTCTAAACAAACATAAATACTGTCTCAGAATCCAGTTTCCCACAAACATTTTTGGGAGTCTGCCCTGAGTTACCTACCACATATGACTGGGGGCAGGGCTTCCTGTAGGATTTTGTATCTCCTTGACTGTTTTCTGCAGGAAGGTACCTTGCAAACTCCCCCTCCCTTTGAGTTAACAAACTAGTGAGAAACGGAAATTGGCAAGTGAGAAATGGAAACTGCAGTAGAGTTCTATGTAGGGCATCCTCACCCACAATCCCAGACTGTGATTTGAATTAGCAACAACTTGACATTGTGAGCTACATAATTTCAATTCGTGAACAGGCAAGGATTTAAAATAAACACACAAACAAGCCTATGGACGAGTTCACTGCAACCGTGGGAATGATGAGACAGCCTGGAATGCTTCCTGTTGCTAAGGCCAGGGAGGTTCTCACTGCAGTGTTCAGGAGGACCGTAGTCCAGTCATGAGACCATTCAAAACGAACCTGTAACCAAACTTCTAGATGGTTGTATTATATAAAAAGCAACTAATATTCACTGTGATTTTATGTAGGAGTGTACAACTTATGTATGATCTTCTGTTTGACTAGATTTACATTCTGTTCATACACACTGTTTGGAACAAAAATCTTCCAATACAATACTACCTGTACAGGAATGTTTTCAATAGTGTGAGAAAGTGTGAGAAAATAAGTGTATTTGAAACAAGTGTTACGTTCTTTGAAATAAGTGTTCTACTCTTCATAAATAGTATGAGTTGCCTCTTCCAAGATTACTGAATTCCAATTTCATTAGAAATCATCAGAACCCTCCAAAACCAAGTCATTACAAACATAATGGACACACACATCATGTTCTCGCAGCCACTGTTACGGAAAGGGTCAGAAACCTACAGATGTAAGAAATCTTGCTGAATTGAAGTTCCGCAGTGGCTCACTCAGTCCTGCTCAGGAGCAGCCCCGTCCTCCCCAACACCATCTCTCCTCACTCCACAATCTATTTAGGTATTGATGAAGACCTCCACTGCCTCCTAGAATTACAACAATATGGCTCTAATCTCTGTAGCATTAGCCTAAACATTTGTGATGAAAAACTAGGAACACTTATGGAAAGTTCTAGTTTATTCACTTTGCAAACCTCTTCTGTGCCAGGCACCCTGGAGGACATTAAGGATAAAAATGGCAGAAAATGATAGAATTCCTGCCTGCAGAAGTGAGCAAGATAGACAGTGAAATGGTAATTCCTTTTCTTCTCTTAAAACAAACAAAAAGCAGACAGAAATTTCTTGCTTGACCTCCCATGCCCTCCAGATGTGGCATCAATCCTCCACATGCCTTACCTGAATCACTTCTGGAGGAGCGGCTCCCAGCAGTTGTGTCCACCTCACTTTGGCCCACATCTCTCCTCCTCCCACAGGCTGGCCCTGAGAGGCAGCTGTGGCCTCCATCTGCCCTATCCAGTGCTCACATCTGTCCTCATCTTGACTGCTCACATTTGTCCTCATCTTACATCATTGCCCTCAGCTAGCTAGTCCCATATCTAGTATGTTGGCCCTTTCCTTCATGGGTGCAGGGCTGACCCCTCCTGCTCAGTCTGCACTCACTTAATCACCACCTCCTGGCGGAGACTGATGCTGACCAGTGAGCACAGGAGCCTGCCTGTGCATGTAACACTGTAATGTTCACAAGGGCATCCAGAGTGCATATAATACTGCAATATTATTCACATGAGCATCTAGAGTGCATATAATACTGTAATATCATTCACATGGGCATCTAGAGTACATATAATACTGTAATATCATTCACATGGGCATCTAGAGTACATATAATACTGTAATATTCACATGGGCACCTAGAGTGCATATAATACTGTAATATCACTCACATGGGTGTCTAGAGTGCATATAATACTGTAATATTCACACGGGCATCTAGAATACATATAATACTGCAATATCATTCACACGGGCATCTAGAGTGCATATAATACTGTAATATCACTCACATGGGCATCTAGAGTGCATATAATACTGCAATATCACTCACATGGGCATCTAGAGTGCATATATACTGCAATATCATTCACATGGGCATCTAGAGTGCATATAATACTGTAATATCATTCACATGGGCTATAAAAAGTCTATACCGGCTTCTTTGTCCATGTGTACTGTTATAACAGAATACCTTAAACTGAGTAACTTATAAAGAACAGAAATTTATTTTTCATAGTCCTGGAGGCTGAGAAGTCTGAGATCAAGTTGCCAGCCCACTGAGTGCCTGGCAAAGGCTAAAGGCTAGTCACTTCCTCCAAGATGGTGCCCTGTCACTGCATCCTCCAGAGGGGACAAATGCGATGTCTTCACATGACAGAGGCAGGGAGTCAAGTCAGCCAAAGGCCATCTGAAGCCTCTTTTATCAAGGCCTTTGTCCCAATCATGATGTAGGAGCCCTCAAGCCCTAATTGCCTCTTAAATGCACCACCTGTTAATTTCATCACATTAGCAACACCTGAATTTTTGAAAGGGCATATTCAAACCCTAACACTTGATGTATTGCCTTGATTTATTATTGTATGTTAGAATATATAATACACCTAACTAGAGAATAAACTTACTACAAATCAGAGAAATATCATGCTAAATTTCGCATAATAAGAACTGGAGAAGGAGAGAGAAATGAGACAAGAAAAGAAAAGAAGGAGAAAAAAGAGAAATAAAGGGACAAAGATATTTAAGTAGAGCAAAACTATGAATAAGAAAGTGGCATCTGTAAGGAAAATAAAACCTGACCACTGCTGAGAATCTAATTCAGAGCTATATTGCAGAGGTTGGCAATGTATCACATTCAATGCATTCTGTCAAATAAAAACCAAAAATACATAGGAGGAAAACAAAGGTTAAGCTTTCCTGGAGCAGAGGACTGAATCAGGAAACCATAATCCTTTTAAAATTTATTTTCATTAACTTAAAATCTTGTACAAGTAATGACTGATGCTCATCAGAATTTCTTATAAGTTGGTTGGATAGAAATGAATTTTCCTATCCATAACAATATGAAACTACCATTTATAATATGCCATTCTAATACTTGGATGTATTATTTTGAAAAAACACCATATTGAGCTATAATTGACATTCAGAAAAGCCATACAAATTTAAAATGTACAAGTTGATGAGTTTGGAGGTAAGTACATTTCCGTAAAACTGTGAAAAGAAAATGTCTTGGACCCCCAAAATCACTAAGGAAAACTCAAGCTGGAAACTACCTAGGGCAAACCTGCCTCCCATTCTACTCAAAGTCATCCCTCTGCTCGCTGAGATAGATGCATACATATCTAATTGCCTCCTTTGGAAAGGCTCATCAGAAACTCAAAAGAATGCCACTATTTCTGTCTCGCCTATCTACGACCTGGAAGCCGCCTCCTCATTTAGTCTTCTTGCCTTTGCTTCAAGGTGTCCTGCCTTTCCAGACTAAACCAATACACTTCTTCTTTTTTTTTTTATTATACTTTAGGTTTTTGGGTACATGTGAAGAACATGTAAGATGGTTGCATAGATACACATGGCAGTGTAGTTTGCTGCCTTCCTCCCCATCACCTATATCTGGCATTTCTCCCCATGTTATCCCTCCCCAACTCCCTACCCCCCACTGTCCCTGCCCTATTCCCCCCCCACAGACCCCAGTGTGTGATACTCCCCTCCCTGTGTCCATGTGTTCTTATTGTTCAACAACCACCTACGAGTGAGAACATGCGGTGTTTGATTTTCTGTTCTTGTGTCAGTTTGATGAGAATTATGGTTCCCAGATTCATCCATGTCCCTACAAAGGACACGAACTCATCATTTTTTATGGCTGCATAGTATTCCATGGTGTGTATGTGCCACATTTTCCCTGTCCAGTCTATCATC